>JAJHUR010109505.1:877-31147 GCA_027495735.1 Lutjanus campechanus | reverse complement strand
AAAAAAAAAAAAAAAAAAAAAAACCTGAGTGGAAACACCAGAAATTTAAGAAAAAGGCTGAAATGTAGCGCAAGACATTTTTAGCTGGGGTGGGGAAAAGAGTAGACACAATAATGGCAGAAAGCCTTTTTTTATTTATAGACCTTGATGTTTTCTCTGCTTCTTCTGTTAGTGACAAAACATGTCATCCTTCCACTCACCATTATAAGCCTACACTTCACCAAAAGGACCAGAAAGAATGAGAGTGTATAATAACAGTGTCCCTTGGTTGAGCGAGTCCAAACAGGGGCCCAGTTGCATCCCACCCCCCTCTGTATTACCATAGCAACTGATAAAAACACCAGAGGGTGCATGTGGATCAGTGGGGGCAAATTAATTTATTAAAAAAACACTCTCAATCATTTTATTTCACTCAAGTTAGTAAATGGAAACACATTACATGTTATATTTTATTTCAGAAATTTCCCCAAAAGAATATATCAGCATTTTGTGAATTCTTTATTTTCTTGATTTAGAGTTAATTTGTTGGAAGCCTAGTTTAACAAAGACTGACAGCATGGAGAACCACCTCACCAAGCTGTCCTCAGAGTTCCAAAGTACACCTATAAAAGCTTAATAATTAACATATCTTTGTTGGTAAAACTATACACAAAGAAAGTGTGACACAATTTGTTTTATGGGAAGTTGCATGCTGGAACTATTTCTTGACATACCAATCCATTACCAGTGCAGCTGTCTGTGCCAGCTCCGTGCATCTCGCATCTCAGTTGCATCTGATGGCTGTACACACCACCCAAAGTGTTTTTGTCACATGAGGCTGATGCCCAGTAAAAAGGCTGGGGCTTCAACTAACAATTATTTTCATTCTATTAATGCAATGATTATTTTCTTGATTCATCGATTAATAGTTGTTTGCTTTAAAATGTCGGAAAGCTGTGAAAAATCAGTGTTTCCCAAAGCCCAAAATGTTGTCCTCAAATGTCTCGTTTTTCTCACAACTCAAAAATATTAAAATGACTGTCATGAAGGTGGAAAGAAACCAAAAATAGTCACATTTAAGAAGCTGAAATCAGAGACCTGTAACTTTTTTCTTTAAAAAAATCACTCAAACCAATTAATCAATTATCAGAATAGTTGAGGAAAGGGTATTTTATCCACATTTGGAAACTGAGGCAGAGCAGAGTGTGCTCCACAGCCCAAGATTAACTCACCTTGCTCTGGTTTAATTCCAAAGACTCTCCCTTCACGTCACCCAGTAGCTGGGAAACGAGATACAGGAGCTTCTTGAACCTTTTCTGCAGTGTTTTCATGGGCAAACTGCACATTTACTGTTGCTAGACAACTTTACTGCTAAACTTCAATCCTTCTACACTGATCGCCAACACCTGTCTGGTCTGAGCGCAGCCACCGCCAAAAGTTTGGCTGCTCACTTGCTGCTGGACAGTTTGAAATGTGCAGACAAAACCGAGCCTACGTAGACAGGCACGTCGGTGTGGCGTGAATGCTGTCATTACGCAAGCATGACCGTTTGGAGTCTACTCAAGGGCTAAGACTCATGTCGGGTGCAAATTCGATATTTAAAACACCAACTTCCTGACATGGAGAAGGCAAGAGCTGATCAGAGTGCTGATGGTAAGTTATCAGAGCTGTCAGTCCATACCTCAAACATGGGCGAAAATCTTTCAGATGACTTAACTTCCTGTCCTCTATCACCTGCACTGCACAGTACATTTTGATTTTGAAAGAGACTTGAAAAAAGAAGAAAAATAATGTTCTGCTAGTTCTACATTCATATGTGAATGCTCTGATTAATAAATGTATTATTTGGGATAAGAGGTGGATTATTTTGTCCTTACTAATGTTGAGACAAAACCTACGTCCTTGTTACTATCCATGCTACACACTAAGCAGTGGTCAGTGGCTGTGAGGGTGGGTTCTAGCAGAATTGAGGGTGTATCACTCTTCTCTTCAACGTCACAGTATTCCTCCTGTACATGTTATTTAAAAGTCTTTACAACAAACGAAGCATAACCCTCCATCAATCTGACCTGAGTCCTGCTTTCTCTCAGGTACCACATCCTTGTTTCCAAGTATGGTCAACTGGCCCCACTGGCAGAGGTGGACCTGAGCCCCCGCTGCACCATGGTGGATGTTCGCTTTGGAGACAGGGTGGAGGCAGTCAGTCTTCGTCTGGAGCAGACGGTGGGCGACCTGAAGAAACACCTGAAAACGCTGCTGCAGCTGCCCAACAACGGGATCCGGCTCTTCTACATCAACCGGGAGATGTGTTCGGTCCTGGGACCCGAGGAGTTGAAGTGCGGCTGCCGGGCGCTCCACTCCTACAGGATCCGAGACGGGGATGAGATTCTAGTCGTGCCCAAAGTGAAAAGCCGCTGCAGCTCCTCGGATCTTTGAGTCGGGAGGCTCTCTGGTTTGGGATGAGTGGGACAGGAGTTTTAGATAATGAACACTGACTGGATACTAAGCTTTGACTTGAGCCTTTTTTTTTAGATTAAAAAAGAAGAAGGCAATTTTTTTTCAGCCATGAATGTAAAGATGTTTGCTGTCCACCATATTGAACAAATTCATACATACAATAGTATATTTGCACATAGGAGTTCCACTTTCACAAAGATTGTATCGCGAGTCGCACATTTATGTGCTTTAGTTGCTCGAGCTAAGACTGCAGTTTACATCTCATTTATGAAAAAATGTTATGCAAATCCAGACGGGGTGCAAACAGTCAGAAAGAAAAACAGCCACCACAATTAAAAGCACAAATTGCACAATGATTTAAAGGGATGGTTCAGATTATTTGATGCAGGGTTGTATGAGACACTTATTGATGGTGAGTTTATTACCTACAGTAGATGAAGGTCAACATGCCCCCAGTTAGGAGAAGCAGAGAGGAGCACAGATGCTAAGGAAAGATATTTCAGACACTTAAAATAATGTTTTATTTTTAAGGTGGACCTTTTTTAAGTGTACGCTATATTTAGAATATTTCCACCACTTTACCTGCCGTCATACAACCTTTTCTGATGGGAATCAGTCAAAATATGAGCCAAATATCCTCCCTCTCTCCAAACCAACCAAACTCCATAGGCGAAATCAGCAGTTTTACCTCTCAGAACACAGTAGTTGCTGGACTGCTCCTGCCTCGATCTGTTAGTTTGTTTGTGTCATCCTGTGACTTCAGTGAATCCAAACTATTCCTTTAAAAGACAGAAGTCACAAAATAACACAGACAAACTAACAGATTGGAGCAGGGGCAGACCAGCAACTCTCTTGTTCTCTGTGGTACAATGATTGATTACACCAGTTGAGTTTTGCTTGGTTCGGAGAGAGCCATATTTGGCTTGTATAACAGCGGTTTCCCGTCAGAAAGGCTATCGGACAGCAAACTTAAGTGGTGAAAATATTCTAAATATAGCGTAAGGTGGGCTTTTTTAAAAAGGGACAGTTCACCCCAAAATCAAAAACACATATTTTACCCATAGCCTGTAGTGCTTTTTATCCATTTAGATTTTTTGTGGTGTGAGTTGCAGAGTTTTGGAGATATCGGTGTAGAGATGTCTGCCTCCTCTCCAATCTTATGGGACTAAAGGGCAGTCAGCTTGTGGTGCTCAAAGCACCAAAAAATTACATTCAAAACCAGTGGTTCTTTCCAAAGCTCACGACCTTGTTACTCGAGATATTCCTCAGACTTTGTTGGGAGCAGTTTCTTGAAGGAACTACTTTCTTTCTTGTAGAAATTAAGGTAGATCCACTAGACTGTACCGCATTTCAAATAATCCAAACTATCCCTTTACAAACTAAATCAATTTAATTGGAGTATATGTCTGATCAGATCAGAGATTTTAGCATTAAAAACTTCCCCCTTGCCTGCCTGACATGCTGGTGACACTGCTGCACCATGCGTGGCACATGTTAGTATTTATTTTAGTTAAAAATGGGTGACAAAAACATAATGATACGCGTTTATGTGGAAATTAGATTATAAGAATACCAACTGCTGTGCATAAGCCCTGTAGTTTCACTGTTGTGTCGTGTTTTTAAAACACCTTCGCTGGATTTTTGGCACCGTAATCAGCAGCTCCTCGATGTTTTCTCATCATTTTTCTGCTTATCTGTGAACAGTATCCTCTGGCAGCAGTGAACAGTGCAGCTTTTTTTTCCGCCTGGGAGTGCACAGTTTGGGTGAAACCAATCTACTCCTTAAAAGCCAACACAATGGCAAACAATGAACCTTAATCATGCAGCATTGATTGCAGCCAAGCTGACTGAAGTCTTCATGTGACCTGTCAATTTCTGCATGTTGGTCGGCTTTGTGAACTGGGTACGGTCTATGTTTGCATTGTGTACAGCTAACTATTATGAGGGGGGGGGGGAGGTTTAATGGTTTACATTTTATTGACATTTTCATTATCCTGACAGGCTCAAAGGGGAGTCGTTTATCTAACCTTTATTTAAGCAGAGTAGATTTGCTAATGAGAACGTCATTTTTCCGGGAACATGAGCGTGGGCTTTCTTCCTGCCACTCTGATCACTCTCCTTCCACATGACTCTTGATGGCAGTGAAATATCCTGGGATAACCCCCCCGAGCTCAAATCACAAACGCAGTGTGTAGGGGATAACGGAGAGCATATGGCTGCTGCTCAGTCAGGACGCCGTGGCAGAAAGACGAGACAAGTCTGAGGTGAGCTCGGGTCCGGGACGGAGAAAAGAAGGAGTGTTGATGCTCAGGTTACTGCCGGTCTTATGGCTGTCCTGACCATGAATGGAGCAGCTCTCTGTCTCTGTCTGCAGAGGCAGCTGAGAAACGTTGAGGCCCGGTCTGTCTGGTAACCACACACCAGCCGCCGTGTCACAGACACTTCCGCTGCATTTAGGTTAGAATGGGTTCACGCAGCAGGCTCTCGCCCCTCACCCATTCACCTCAGTCTCTCCTTTACATCCGTCTGACAAACCTGACACTTCAGTGTCTGCTGGTTCACACGATGTAGGTTTGTGAACTTTTCCTTTAGATCACATTGGCATCGACTGTTTTCAATGAATAGATAGAACAAGACATTCCCGCCTACTGCCAACTGACAGCATTTTCCACTGCAGGCATTTAACAGCCTATAATCTGGGGCTTCTCAAAACCTGAACTTTGAAGAACCTTCTGAGGCTTAAACCCTTTTCACACGGGACTAGTATTACCTGGAGGCCTCCAGTAATTTGTAATAATTGCCATGTCTGTAATTTATGCAATTAAAAGTAAAAATTCCGTAAACATAAATTACCTACCATATTTTGCCAAACACAGAGGTCATATGCTAATTTTGGTCCTATGCAAATCAGCATCTCTGTGATTTGGGGTCTTCTTTTTCCGATGTTTTTTTTATTTATTCTCTCTGCGCCTTTTTCTCTGCCTCTTTCCCAGGCGAGAGTTAAGGACGCTGCAATAGAGATTATAAATGAAAGTTCTGACTGCATTTTGATTGCAAATTCGGGAGGTTCATTGCTCTTCTGAGGAAGCAAATGTTTCGCAGAGCCTATCTCGTGTTCTGGTCACTACAGACACAGTGGTAAAATGGTAATTACTGCTCTCGTGTTTATTGTAGTCGTTCTTGTTGTCATGGGATGATCCATGTTCTGTAATCGATCAATAGTGAGTGGTGACCCCTTAAAGTACCTGGAACTTGGGTTTAGGACCTCAGCAAGAGCTTGCACACAAAGCAGGTCGAGAACAGTGATGAAAAAAAGTTGAACCTAAGAGTAGGGTTGCAATTTTTGTGCATTTTCCTTAACTGATATTTGAAAATGATAACAGTCAGTTAAGCATTAATAATTGATAATATAGAAACACTTTTTTTCCTAATTTTTATTCTTTTCTCTTTTATTCTTATTTTAAGTTAAAGTTTCCTTATTCAACAAATGGCTCCACCATTCAAAGCAATGTCAAATGAGGTGCAATTACTGTCATTGCTAGACTATTGATTAATTACAGATTAATACATTTTTAATCTGTTAAATTCTGAATGCTGATCAATGACTGACACTGAGCCTTGAGGCCAGGGCTGCATGTTACCTTATGTTTTGTTAAGATTCTGCAGTGGAAAAGGGATGTTAACTGACCTGCATGTCTTAAGACCATTCGTCTTCAACAGTGGGTCCTCAGAGTTACTGCAGGTGGGGGCTCCAAATTATATTATATTTAGCAAAGATAAATTAGCCTATTTGTAAAAGGGGTGAGGCTAATGTGCATAAGCACAAATGAGAGAAGACCTGAAAATGTTCAGTGCAGTATATGATAGTAGGGGTCTGTGCTCCATTGCTATTAGCTAAGGGGTTCATGGCCTGGAAAATGTTGAGGACACCTGGTTTAAACTATGGCAGGAAACTGTAGCATTCACAGGAACTTAAACACAGACATGATCTGCCTGATGAGTGCTGCCTTCATAAAAAGCCACGGACACACACTTGTTTATAAGCGCTCATAAAACATCATAGACCAGCTGGGTTGAGTGTATTTCTCTCATGAACTCACACATCTTAAGAATCTTTGTGTTTGCTGGCCAAGACATTGTAAATACTGAATAACCAATAGACTTCTGAAGCATTAAAAGTTTCCTCCCATAGTTTAAAGACAAACAGCTCGGGCTGGTCAGAGATTCTGAGACATGTTGTTGATGTTTCCAACCTTTTGATCAGTGCATGCTGGGATATGTTCCAGCCTGTCCGACCCCAAATAGCTTAGATGTTTCAACATATGTGTACAGTATTGCACATATGCAGTGTAAATCTGATCTAAAATCAAAAGCATTTGTTGATGAAAAGACATTGAAAGTATTGGAGTGCCAGGAATGCAAAGGACTTTATGTTTGAAATTGAGTTATAGGAGCTGCCAGGATATAAAGTTTCTCTTGAACACATCTATACCAAATGAAATTTAGCCTTTGTGTTAGTGACAGAGAGTGAAAATGTTATGCGGTGTCGTCGTCTTGTGGCAGCCGTCTGGATCGGACACAAACTGACTTTGCGTAGCTGATAACTGGAGATCTTTTTTTGTTTTTGTTTTCTGATTCACATACATATTCTATATTATGATTGAGTGCTTAAATGGGAAGTTTGAGGGATGTGCGTGAAGCAGTTTTGTTTCTGGTGTGGATCGTGGTAAGTTTGGTGATTTGCATGTTCAGATATTCTTGATATGTTTGAATTAACGTGTGTAACATGTGTCATTTCAGGGAAACAATGTTGTTTATGGGCATTTGTAAATTTGACACTTTTAAAATATCTGTGTTCTCGTCACCCTCACATTTTATCCTTCAGTAATACCAAATACAAAGATTTACAGATTTAAAAATATAAAAGATAGATGCTAATCTGTGATACAGTTTGCCTTGTGCTGTTTAGTATCTGATGTTTTATTTATATCACATTTGCTTTCTGTAGTTTCTTAAATGTATATTGATATTTTCAGTGGTAAGTTTTTTGTTTTGTTTTCTTGAGATCATAATGCCATTTCTCCACCTGTACTGTATAATGGTGTTTTCACTTCTCTTAAAAAATTAAATTCTAATTATGTCAGCTTATTCCTGTGTTACATTAATATACATAAAGTGGAGTTCAGTCATGCCCTCTGCTGCAGCTGGACCTTACTGCAGCTTTTCAGTGAAACAATTCATAACCAACCTTGTCTGCCAACAGTCAGGTTGTGTCATTTTATTTTATTTTACTTTGGGGTGAAGCCATGCATGGGTTAGACGTAATTATCCATTCTGCTTCAATCTGTCTTAAAAACAATCCCCGACTTCAGTGATTCCCACTAGTGGGCCATGAAGGCCCTGCAGATGGGCCTTTAGAGGGCATTAAAAATTAATAAAACAAAAATAAAGTTTCAATTGTATACGTCTGAAGTAAAGTATAACTATTAATTAAAGAAACAGGCTAAACAGAAGATAGCTTAACCATGAGCTAGCCCAAGTTGGGGTGCAGAGAAAAAAAAATAGAACCAAGATTGTGGCTGCACATTACGTTATTTTGGTGAGGTCCTGCAGTTGAGAAGGGATCTTAGAGTTTCCAATTAACTTACCTACATATAAAGAGGAAACTACAGGCACAAGCTTCCCTAAGATAACCACTCATGTAAATCTCTATCTCTGTATCTCCAAATGTCTCCAATCTATATCTTCAAAGACCTCTGTGAGTTTAATATATATATATATATATATATATATATATACACACGGATTTCTCTGACCTAAAAGGACATGAAGAAGCAGATGACGATGCTAAAACATGAGCTTGAGCAGAAGTTAGATGAAGGTGGGGCGACACTCTAAGCTCAAGGCCAGGCACAGGGGTAGAGGCACACACATCGGCACTGTAACCAACAAGACTCTGCTATATCTACTGAAAGAACAATCAGAAAAGTGACCAATCTAATATGCAGATCCAGAAGAACAACATTCAGATGTACATTGTGCCTGAGGGCGACTCGATGATTAAGGCTGTAGAAAACTTGCGGGCTACAGAGCTCCTCGTACCTGATGCCACTCCAAGGTCCATCGTCATAAACTTCCTGCAGTTTGATGTTAAAGAAACTGTACCGAAGTTAGCTTGAAAGAAGAAAGTTTGCAGATACAGGTCTGATTTTTTCATCTTTTGCAACGCGACCTCAGTCTGAACAGTCATTGCAACCCACTTTCATGTCACTCACTTTCCTGAAGTGTCCTGCTGTGAGAGTCTTGTGAAGCGGCGCTGACAGATGTTGTTCAAAGCAGCCCTTGACATCCTGAAATTTTAGATCTGTTTCTGTGAAGACACAATATATCACGATCCCACTACTCTTGGCTCTGACTCCTCCAGCAACCATTGCTCCACAAAAAGCAATAATTAAATATTTGTCTCTCTTCTCCTTATCTTCGTCCTTGTTATCTGCTCACAAATTCGCTGGCTTCCACTGCACATCACCTTCTAAATGACCTCCATGTTTACTTCCATTTGACAGCATGCTGCATGGTGACATTCTTCACTGACTTTTCAAAACCATAAAAGCCTTTGAGGAAAGATTGTCTGAAAGTGTGTCATTATCTGTGATTTGAACGATTATCACCCTGCCTCCGATTGTGGCCTTTCAGAACAGCTATAAATATCTCCCCCATTTTCTTTCATACATTATGATTCTTTCATGCTGTTGCTTTATTTAGTGGTGAAGTTTACATTCTTGCATTAGCCTGAATTGTTTCTTTTCGTATTTTCCCCTATGTTGATTTCAACTGGTTCTCCATGGCTCGAGGCAAATTCTACTAAAGGAGAAACATTTCTTTATTGGGTTTGTGGATGTAATAATGAGTGTGGAACACCATCTGTTCTTTTGTTGCATGTCATATCCTTTTGTATACCCCCGTTTTCTCTCTGTCTCTACCCCTGCTGTCCAATAAATCAAGTTTATATATATATACAACCTAGGTGCTGAACAATGACATAACAAAACCAAATAAAGGTGAAAAAATGCCAAGAAAATCATCTTGAGTGATGGACACAAATTCTTAAACCCACTGTGAACATATTTGGTAAAACAAAATGCAAATAAAAAACATGAAAGTTCAAAGGCAGCCACTTTTTATACGTATTCTACATAGTCACTGACCAAGGGGAAATTTTTGCTATATGACAGATCAGATTCAAGATTAATCTCCAAAGGGTGACAGATATCCACACCAGAGTTCATAGCCAGTAGTTGTAAAGACTCATATTTTGCTGTAGACAAAAGTGTCAGCCAAACTTACAAACTAACTAACTAATCTTTACCTGTACCTGTCACAGGAAAATAAATAGTTAAAAACACATCACTGTATCATTTCAAGAACTTAGTGTTATCTCCAGTAAACAGAAAAAACTCACTAAGTTAGCACAATAGTAAAACACATCGTCTAAAAGAGTTGCCTTGCTTATATTTTCACTACAGTAGACCATTTCAGACTCCTCCTGACTGAGAGATAAGGTATGTAGTGGGCCATCACTCATGTTACCTGCAGAATGTACACGTGCTCAGAATGTACAGCTCTGTTTCACAGGCTGAATACTTGGCCGTGGAGAAGATGGAATTCTGCAGATCTTCTCTCTTTCTGGCAGGAGCGTTTTTAGTCGAGCTGCAAAGAGTCCATTCCATATGTGTCAGGTGGTGTTGTGTTTCTGGGGCATTCCCTCCATTTTCCCCCTCCTCTTCTTCCAACAGCATGGCTCTAATCCTGTGTGGGATATCTATGCCACCCACCACTACCCACCTCTCAATACACTGTCACCAACAGGACCCCCTTCGCAAGGTTTGGGAGCTGAGGAGGCAGTAGGCCGCTCAGCCACAGAGGTACTGCTCACATTTTATGGGATTTTATCAAGAAACTTGCTTGATATCGGATTGAATTTTCAAGTCATTACACTCCATTGGCATCTTCAGAGAATCGGAGTGGGTAGATTTGAAGGTGGGAACCTAGGCAAACAAGAACATAGTGGTTGATATAGAGTTCAGGAATACAGTATACACTGTCATACCTTGAAAAGCCCCTTCAAGTTGAATCCGCCTCTGTAGTTTATGACGAGCTAATCCAATTTGTGTCACAATATTTGTGAATGCCTTGACTGTCACAGATAAAATGAATGAATCCCTTCGTTTCCACCATTCTGACTTTCTTTGGCGATGATCTCCTGATTCTTTAGCATCTATAGCCATGTGGATTTGACACACTTGGGTTTTAGTGAAATGTCTTGGCAACTATTAAGTGGACTGACATGAAATTTGATACATAAACCCATGATCGCAGCTGGATCAATTCTTATGAATCAGATGACCCCTCTGGCTTTTCATCAAGCTCAACCTGCAGGTCAAAATTTTCACAAATATCCAGTGAAGTATCTCAACCTCTGTGGGCTTACTATGCGAACATTGAATTGGAGACGTGCAACGACATTTTTTTGCTGACACTGAATATCAAACAAAAACTCATCTTGTTAGCTGCAAATTCACTACTTACGTCTAAGCAGAAAGCAGAAGATCACATTTTCTTTGAGCTTTACCAGACAAGACCTCTCTTCCTCTGGGCAGCTGCCTCCGTCTCATCTACCATGCAGCTGTAGTGTTTCCGTTTGGGAGTATGATCCAGGCTTCACTCAGACTCATACCAGGCCTGGGTCTGCAGCTGCTTGTGCCTGTTGCAGAAATCTTCGCCGAGTGGATAGGACAACTTGACATAGTGGAATTACTTTATCTTGGAGAGCAGCATGAAAGCCCCAAGCCTCTTCATTCTGTCACCACTTCTAGGGACTGAAATATCCCCACAAGTATGCTGAACGCTGTCGGACAAAAAACAAACAAACAAAAAACTGCTCAACTTGGAGAAGTAGTCAACCATGATCTTTCTCTAACTGTTTTTGCCTGTATTGTTGCTAAACCACAGCATTACCACTTTATTAAATATAATTAGCTGTTACAATGTGCACAATGAAGGAAATACGCGTACAAATCTCACAAGAGTTTCAGGCGCCTTGCAGAATCTCAGTCAACTGAGGGGTCTCCAATTCATGACTCAATTCATCAACTCTCAGGGGGCATCCATAGTAATTAGTGCTAATTATCAAGTCTGTTATGCCAATGCTAAACTAAGATGGTGGCTATGGTCAATATTATATCTGCTAAATATCAGCATGTTAGTGTGGTCATTGTTAATATTAGCAAGTACATGCTCCCAGAGCTGCTAGCATGGCTAAGTTCTTAGTTTTGTTTTGACATATGGGGTTCCACATGTATGTCGAGATTGGATTTCTACATATACTTAAATATATATTAAATTTCTCAATGGGACCTAAGAGCACCTTCCTCAATAGTCACTGCATTTCCTGTGTAGATGTAATCTAATTTCACAAACAATGGCTCCTTCCAAGAGCGTGGCCGTAACCAAACTGTTGACATTGAGCTCGGAGATGTTCACTAAAGCAAGGTCAGACTGAGGTTGGAGGATGGATGCTGTTGCATTGTATCGATCACACCTAGAGCATTGTTGTGTAAACAGGACCTGGCGGTGCGGTTGGTATTCTGATCTGCCCCTGATCTGCCCCATTGCATTATGAAGTGGGAGTGAGGGCAGGGGGGCTGAACAGGCCCTATTGTGTGCTGAGGTGAAGGAGTCATTGGGGTAAGAAGGTTTGGGTTACTGGAAGGAGGTTCACCATTGTGAGTGGAAAGGAAGGAGAGGAGGGCAGGGCAGAGCCAACCGCTGGGCATCAGGGTTGAATTAGAGTGGCCCACTCCACGGATTAGGTGACTGCCGAAGAGAGTTCAGCCGGTATCCAGTCCAGGACCTTCTTTGTGAAGGTCAGGCTTGATGGATTCTCCAGAACTTGTGATGCTGGATACTTTGACCCTTTTCCCACACAGTAGCCTCCTGCTGCAGAGAGACCTTTGATGCAATTTCTGTCTCTGTCTCTTGTGAACAATTTTAAAGGTGATGTGAGAAAGAATTTGATTGCTTGTTATTGGGGTTAGTCAGCAGTAAGGCTCAGTGGCCCTGATGCATGAATTGTCCATACACACAGAACAATTTAAGAACTTCTGTGGCATTCCTCTAATGCCTTTGTTTGTTCAAAGGTAAGATCAAAGTTTGTGCCCCTGGCCATGCGTAAGCCAATACGCACAGAAGCCAACTTGCATTGCGTGCTGTTAAATATTAAAAGTGATGGAAAAAACGTAATTTACTGCATGAAAACACAGAAGAACCCTTACACTTATGCTTAAAGATTAACCTGAAACCTGTGTGTCGTTTTGAAGCCTCAGATCACAGATGAAGCAATCTCATCCACCTCATGTGCAAGTACTCACTGCTCTTGCTCTCCTGGCCACTGGGGCCTCTCAAAGAGAGAGACTGATGATTGGTCTGCCATATCCCAGTCAACTGTTTAATGGACATTAGGGCTTGATTAGTCCCAAATGGATGCTAAGACAGTTGAAGACACCACAGGCATGTTGCTGCTCAGCAGACCCAAATAAATCGTCTGTACTCCATTTTTAATGCTGGTTCCCTTCTTCAACAGGGAAAAAATCAGTTGAATAAATGTCCAAAATAGCCTGGTATGTGATGCACAGAATCTCTGAGGCCCACTAGCCAGGAGCACATGACCTGGCGGCACCTGTTGCACCCCAAGAGAGAAACCTCTCCAATGATGCTCCAATGCGTCATCTGTGTCTGCTGAAAAGTTTTTTTTTTCTTCTTGCTGTTCTTTAGTGGCACTTCCTTTCCTTCTCCTTTGCTTTCTGAGTTTGATGTTACCTGTCAAATGTCAGCAACTTTTTGGTTTGTGTTTTGCACATGACACTTAAGTCTATTTTTTTGGGAGTCTTGACAGGCCCATTGATGCTGGAACCCAAAAAGACCTGCAAATGTACTACCTGGAACCAAACCCATGCAGAACCAAGAAATGCTAGACCCAAACCCACAGTGAACTCCTTTTATTGTTTGTAAGTTGGAATCAAGACCCATGCCAGCAGAGAGACATGGACCTGTGCGAAAATGAAGGTTAATTTACAAGTTGCTAAAACAAAACTTTGTATCTTACTGAATGAAACGTAGGTAACAGCCTTCTCCCCTGTGGCATCATTGCCAAAGTTGGTAAAATACATCCAGATTTTCTGTTATTCCTCTCTTGCTGATTGAAACAACATAGTGAAACCACTCGTTCAGGTTGAAAGTCCACTTGTTGTCAGAGTGACAGATGACACGCGACTCAGTTAGAATCAGCTGTGCAGTTTTGTTGCATTTAGCAGTTTAAACATAACTTTGACTGTTTACCCTTTTGAACTATACTATAATTTGCTCGTTCTTTCTCGGTTGCTAACGTTAGCATGGCTAAATGAGAATTTTGTCAGTCAAATCATATTTGGCTGTTCAAAACGAATAATGAACTATTTTGTTTCTTCTTTCATAAAGACCAAGCAGCCCTATGTTGGATTGCCAGATTTTTGAACACCGTTTGGCAGGACGTTCAGGGTGAGAGCAACATTCACATAATATAGTAAACAAGCCAAGTTAAAGCCTGGATTATACTCCCAAATGAACAACCTCTGAGCTAATGTGTGCCATCTACACTAATGACGGATCAGAAATTTGCAACATTTCATAGTGACACTGGACATAAAACAAAAGCCAGAGACCATACAGTATTTAGCTGCTGTGAGCTGCAAATTCACCACTTCTAAGTAGAAGCCAGAGGATAACATTACCTCAGAGCCTGGCCATGTAAGGCCTCTCTTCCTCCATACAACTGCCTTGATCTCACTTAGTACCACATGTCTGTGGTGTATGCGTATATTTCCATGAAGAGGCTACCATGCTGTACTACCATGTTTCTACAGTAGCCCAGAACAGACAAACACTGGCTCTAGAGAGGACCTTCAACATTTTAGTTTCTTTGTGTAGTTTCTCCGACACATTTGGAAGGAAAGTGTTCCGGGAAGTGTTTGCAATCTGCAAGCTCACCACTAGATGCCTCTAAATCCTATACACTGGTCCTTTAGGTTGACTACCCATGTATAGAGAAGAAAGAGGGAACATTATCATCATGTTTTCTGTTCCTGATGAATTGTAAGTGTAAGAAATCAGGTGTATCAGCCCATCTCGATCTTTCCCACTTCTCCATCTTCAGCGTTTCCCAAAACACAAACCCTTGATCAGGAAGTTCCACTGGCCCAGTAGGTCATCTGTAACTGTCGATTTTTTTGTCCGTCTTTGTGCGACGCTCTCTTTCACAGGTTGGTTAAGAGTATGTGTCCATTTACACAACAAGACGTGGGAGGTATAAAAGAAGGCTCCACACAGAGCCTCGGTGCTGCTTAATGGGAGCCCGGGGCCTGCCCTCAGTCCTGGAGCCTTTCACACATCTTGCTCCCTGCCTCTCCAATTACTTCCACTGTCCTTCAGCAACAAAGACCCAACTGACTGCCCTCTCCTTCCCAGACCCTATCAGTGTGGATCCACCTGAGATTTCCCCTCGCTATCTCTCCAGCATCTATGGAAATGAAGTGTCTTGTATAACCTTGTAAATGAGGCTGTTCCTAATTAAAAAAGGGGGTACACAGAGTGTCCAAAGTGACTCATGTTAATTCTGTAACTCTACCTACCACAGAGCTTGAAAAGCGAGGTTTCAGACTGTGTGTGTGTTTCTGGTTTTTGTCCATAAAATGCCCCAGAGTAAGACTGTACTACTTTGGTGAGTTTGTGTGCCCAGGTGCCCTGAGCTCTAACTGCACTGAGTGAACCCTGGCAAAGTCTTAACCACAATTGAGGAATGATCCAATGGCAGAGCCTAGTTTTACACATACCATGGACAGATAAATCATTCAGTAGGGGAGAAAAATGCACTATACATTTTCATACTGACCCCAATTCCAAAACAGTTAAGACATTATGTAAAATGCAAAAAAAACCCAGAATGCAATCATTTGCAAATGCCTTTTAACCTCTCTTCAAATAAATACAGTACAGTAAGACAGTTATGTAATGTTCAAACTGATTAAGTTTCTTGTTTTTTGCCAATATACACTTATTCTGAATTTGATGCCTGCGACATGTTCCAAAAAAAGTTGAGACAGGAGCATATTTATCACTGTGATACATCACCTTTTCTTTTTACAACAGTCAGTGTCCTCAGTTCAGTTCAGTTATGTACCTTTGAGCATTAATGGGGCCTTCACAGATGTGACAGTTACCCATGATGCCTTGGGCACTAACGCGCCTTCATACCATCACAGATGCTGGCTTTTGAAGCACTGGTAGCAACCTGGATGATCTTTTTCCTCTCTAGCCTGGAGGACATGATGTCCATGATTTGGGAAAACAATCTGAAATGTGGAATCATCAGACAACAGCATACTTTTCCACTTTGCCTCAGTCCATCTCAGATGAGTTCAGACCCAGAGAGGTCTGCAGCCTTTCTGGATGTTGTTGATACATGTCTTTCTCTTTGCATGGTCGAGTCTTAACTTGGACCGACACAAAGTGTGCTGTGGTCTGATGATTCCACATTTCAGATTGTTTTCATGGACGTCGTGTCCTCTGGGCTAAAGAGGAAAAGGACCATCCAGATTCATTTCCAAAAGTTCAACAAACTGTCCTCACTTCCCAAATACAGTACCAAACCACTTAGTGTCATTACAATTTTGGTGGTAAACAGGCCCCTGTCCCAACTTTTTAGGAACATGTTACAGGCATCAAATTCAAAATGCCGCTGTTCCAAAAAGAAAGGTCACAGTCTTTCCTCCAAATTTTCCACCAAAGACATATTTTATCATCATTTGGCATTTTGCAGGCGTTAATGACAGATCTGGCTCAAAAGGCTTGACACTCATCCTGCATGAGAGCCCCTCTTTGTGCAAAACATTCCTTTTCTCCAGCATTTCTAATATGTCTCGAAGCAGAAATTCTCTTTGGTTTTTCAGCTTCACTCCATCATTTCCAGATCTCTGACCTCCCCTCTCCCCTTCTTACATATTGCTCTGTTTCCACTCCCTCTCTTCCACTCAGATTCCTATGCTGTCCCTCCCCTCAGCTTCCCTCTCCTCCCCACCTGCCCCCTTCCCCAAACACTGATCTCAGATTAAGTTGAACACTATCCCTGGTAAAGTTTGCACCTGCTTCTTGAGGCAAAGCTCCTTCCACGGCTTCAGCAGGTGCTTTTCAAAGGACATCACCGTTGAAACACTCAACACAAACCTTCTGGATTGTTGTTGCTTCTGCCGGTAAACCTGTGGAGCTGGAGTTGGACAACAGGTGCTCTTAATTTGGACATCCGGCTCTTTTCATCACTTCAGCAACTGTCACCTCCACTGCCTCGTTTTACTCCCTCCATCACCACCACCCCTCTCTGGATGGTCCTCTGCTGGATGAGACACTGCTGCGTGGAGGTTGCCAGGTTAGACTACTGAGGTGCTAGATGTCCATCTTCTGAAGGCAGGTGAGTGCACCATTAATCCTCTGCCCCATTTCATCCACAGTTTCTTTATTTTTGACCTGACTGTATGTCAAAGTAACCTGAACTTTCCTCATTAGGCTCTTCACTTTTCAGTGGACTTTTTGGGATTATTTATGATCTGTTTCTCAACAGTTTTCATGCTGTATAGGCTGCAGTTGGTGATGTCAGTGTTGCTTCATATTCTAATGCAACTGTTGATATTTAATTCATGTTTCCAACCTTTTTTTGCTTCATTTTAAGGGGTCACGAGTCCCTTAAAACAAAGTTTCTGATCCCTCACCACAGGTTATAATCAAAGTGTGCATATGAACAGCTCAACCAAGTTACTTAATATTATTTAAGGATTTTCAGAAACCACTAGAATTAGATATTATGTATTTCACAGAAGGGTTTTAGAAGAATCATAAAAATAAACATAACATTGTGTAAAATATGTTACTTAGCCCGTTTTCCCTTTAAATATCTTCTGATCCTTCAGATTTATCTTGGGACCACACAAACTTCTGCCAGAAGGTACATTTTCACTAATTATAGAATCAATAATATAAAATAAACTATTGTGATAGTGATTATAATTATTTAACCACAGCATAAATAACTCAAACAACTGAATATTGGTCTGACGTCGCCTCATTTTTATGCCTCAAATGCAAAAAAGTAACTTAAATTAGTGCTGCAACGAGCAATTATTTTAATTTTCATTATTTTCTCCATTAATGGATTAGTAGTTTGATATATAAAATGTCAGGAAATGGACAGAAAAATGTTTCTCAAAACCCAAAATGACGTCCTCAAATATTATGTTTTGTCCAAAACCCAAGACAAAAGACACCAGAAAATATTTTTGTAGACATTTTTTGCTTTAAAATGATCAAAAATATTAATCAATTATCTAAATAGTTGTCGATTAATTTAACAACCGGTTAATCGACAAATCGTTGCAGCTCTAATTTCAAATGCTCTTTGAGTGTGACCCCAGAGATAAACGTGTTGAAGGGTCTTGTTCATCTTGTAAGTCCTGGGGTCCTTATCTTAATCGCCTCGCTAAAAGGCTGGTCAGATAAGATGGAGAGTCACAAGAGTCAAAAGAGTCAATTGTGTTAATCTTTGTGTTGATAATGTTTGATGAGAGGCTGGTGACATTAGAGCAGACCTCTCTCAGCAGTGCTCACTAACCTTGGCACACCTGAACACAAATTACCATCAAGCCTCCTGTGTCAACAGATACACATCAACAGTGTTGTCTTCAGGACAGTGAAAGTAAGGGTTGTGGGTATTTTCATACACGTAGTCATCCTAAGTCAATGTAAGTCAGGTTTTTATATAATAAAAAGAGGAATTTAATTTCATTGGTCCATTGTTTCATTCAACTATACACCTTGTGTGTGAGAAAATAATCTCAAACTCATCATAAGCTCAAAGGTCCAATAGCTTTTTATCTAACACCGGTTATCCTCACTGTGATTTGTAGGTATAAAAAAAAGGGGAAAAATGCACCACATTTCCTGCTCTAGTTTAAATTTGAAATTAAATACATATTAAGTTTTTTTAATGCTGCATTATTAAGAAGCCAAAAGTGCACAATAACTGCCCAATAAAAACATAAACCTTAACTTTAGCTTCACTGAAATAAGTTTTATCAACAATAAATATTTGTTTTTTGTCCTGAAACTATATTTCCCAAAGGGATTTATGTCTTGTATCTAAAACAATACAGAGACATTAGTGCTTTCTGTAAATTACCAAAAGCATTGCTGTGTTAACACTGACTGGCTGGTAGCTAGCAGGCTAGCTAGCTGGTCCTCGACCAATCTTCAAAATGTCGTTTTCAAGTTAGCATTGTGTCCATTCAATCCATTAGTAAACTAAACTACATGTGTATCATAATAATTCGATTACTTAAGTATAAATTTTTGGGGCATAAAGTGAGAAACGGCAAAAGCGGTAATGATTCTGAACGAGTCGGAACAACCAGGATGGAGACTATGGCTGCACAAAAAAATAAATAAATAAATAAAATTGTGATGATGTAATATTTAACAAGATTTTTAGGCCAGGTCATCTCTGCAGCACTACAGTTCCTAATTATAATGCTGTTTTCTCACACATTTTTCCTTTTTCAAAAAATTGCGATTTGCTTCTGGTCCTCTGATTTGAATATTGCACTCGGTCATATCGTGATTTTATTGTGATTGCGATTAATTGTGCAGCCCTGATGCACAAAAGAAAATGCAAATGTTCACTGACTTATCAACATGCTGGATGATGCACACTTACAAATTAACTCTGCCTTGTCTTTATCGTCCCCAGATTCAGAGTCCTGGTTGGAGCTGCTGTAAATCACCTCAATATTATATTTGTCAAAGTGACCTCCGTCAGTCTTGGAGACTGTGTCCCAGTCTAGTCAGAGTCAACTATCAGGACCGCTAATGGAGCTAACTAGCTAATAGCAGCTACAGTACAGGTAGCAGAAGTGTGACTACAGTGTTACAAGAGAAAAGGTCGTTGTTGCAACAATCCCCTGATACTTTTGTCTCAGGCCTAAAGGCAAGTTTCAGCTCCCCAGTGGCGTTTGGTGCACTTGAAAACTTGGTTGACTTGGTTTTACTTATGCTCCCTTTATGTGCAAAAATAGATCCGTATATTCTAAACAATGTAACAGTTACTGTCCACGTACTTTCATGCATCCTTTACAATGGCATGGATGTTAAGCACTACATATACTTTTTTGTTCAGAGTTAAAAGTTATCCCAGACAAGAAGATAAAGCATGGAGGAGGTTTTAATATTGAATCTCTTGAGAAAGAGGCAAAAGCGCAGGCAGCGTTGTAGACGGCGGTGGTCTGTGTGTACATTAAACTGTGGCTGAAGGTCATTTCCAATACTACCAGAGGTACTGCTCCATCTTGTCCATATCTGTAAGCTTTCAGGAAACATACAGAAATATGGATGATATTAGCGCTGAGTTTGGACAGAGGGCTCCTTATGTATCTGTATCGTATCCAACATAGAACATAAATGAGCCTTACGACTCTTCTCGCCGCCTAACGGTTTACTCATCAATTTACTTTACTTCAGTTGTTAATATCTCACTTAAAAATCGTCAAACCAAATTTGGTGACAAATCAAAAGTTATCAATTAACAGTTGTGCGTCTGGTTCATGTCACCCGCTATTAACTCTGATACAAAATGCATGGCGGGATACAGCTGAGGACTTCACTTCATTGTGACAGTCCAAAATAACAAACTAAAAAATGAGAAAGCAGATTGAGAACAGCAAAATATTTTAAGGTCTTCCCTGGTCCAAAACATCAGAAATCAAAAAGACCCTTAAATGTACACTGATCGCACCCAATGCAGAACCAAGAAATGTTTGACCTAAACCTGGCCAGGAGACACAGACCCAATCAGCATTTATTTCATAGCTGATTGTTATTAACAAATTAAGTTAAAAGTTGCCAAAACAAAACTTTGTGTCTTACCTAATGTGATGTGCCTTTTGTGTTTTTGTCTTGTTGCGTCTTTTTGATCTTGTTACATCTTTTATGTAATTGTTGGTCTTGTTCCGTCTCTTACGCTGTTTTTAAAATAATCAATAATTCCCCTGAAATGGGGCTGCCCCTATATCTCAGTATGCTGAGGCTGTTAGTCCTCTGCAGTGGCCGCTTGCTGCTCATTTTTTTGTGTCATCCCCTCTCTCTCTACCCCCTTTCCTGTCATATCTTCAGCTGTCACTATCAAACATGAAGGCAAAAGCCCCAAAAAATCCCCTAAAATGCAATAATAACTAAAGTAATGAGCCTGTTTTGAAAGTAAGTATAGATGTAGGCTATGTGTTAAAACATATGGAGTAAAAGTTCGAGGTATCAAAAAAAAAAAACAACTCAAGTTAAGTACAGATACTTAAGAAGTCCCACCTCTAACGTTAGCATTGCTAATTTGCTATCATCAGTGCTGTCTGATCATGGCCAAGTTTTCTTGGATCCACTCTGGTATTACACATAATGTTAAACAGACCTGGGACCCGCAATTATAGAACCTGGCCTGATTGACCGTATAAATGTGGATCCGAACCCGTATGGGTCTCAGGTCGGGTCTCAGCTCCTATAGGGTTTGAGTGGAGTCTATCTATGGTATCCAGAAGGGACCAGTTTGAACTTCAGCTAAAGTTGGCAGGGATGTAGAGGCCCATCAGTGTTTAAATTCACTGAATGTACAAACAATACCTTTTGAAGTTTCATCCTGTTTCATTTAACAATTAAGTTTAAATGCTACATGGTGGCTGTAAAATCTGCCAACTTGGCTGTACTCTCCACTTTGCCAATGGGCGGCTTGCCAGGCCAGGCACTGAACAGCCCCAAAGGGCCACTGCGGGGACCTTGGCAATTCAAACCTACTCACTTAAATCCATTAGTGCCCCAGTGTTTATGCTCCCCCTCCCTTCAGCCAACAAGGCATGGATTGCTCCCAAACAGGAGTGGTAATGAGGTCCTAAGCAGCCTCGCGGCTTCAGACACAGAGACGCTGGAGCACAGCGGGCCAGTTTGGTCAGCTGCAGGGAACTGAGGCACAGAGAGGCCCGTAGTCCACTGTTGCCGGCTCACATGGGACCGTAAGGCAAATGTGATCCTGACACATTGTTCTGGCATGCATAATAGAGCCTTTTCAGGGCTCCTCAGGGGAGACCTGGGAGCCTGATCTTAAAGAAGTAACGTGACGTTGGCTTGATGGTTCTCCCTGCTCTCTACTTTTGTCTGACGGACTTGTTTATGAGAAGTCGTCCTGTGACTCATGTCTGCCCGCATTTTCATTAGTTTTACGGAAAATGCAAGACAGATAATGTAACAGTTACTCAGACAGAGTTGCTCAATATATAATGAAGTGGTAACATAATGAGCGAATTACTCACACTCATCTCATTTTCTCTGTTTTTGTAGAATGGTCAGGCCAGGCTGTCCAGTCATACTGCTCCACCTCTTCAGCATCTTTGTACAGACAGGAGGTATGATGCACATAAACACTGATGGAGCATCTTAAAGAGATAGTTCAAATTATTTGAAGTGGGGTTGTGTCAGATAATTATCCATCAGTCAGGAGAAGCAGAGACAGGGTACCAGCACGGAAGCAAAACAATGTATGTGTAATGTGGACGGGGACAGCAGTGAAACAGATTTTAGCCACTTTAAAAAAAAGTCCACTGAAAAAAATCACTGTAAGTTTACGTGTACGCTATATTTGTAATATTTTCGCCCCTTTACTTTGCTGTCAGACAGCCTTTTCTGTTTGGAAAACACTGTTATATGAGCCAAATATCTCTTTCCAAAACCCACCAAACTCCATAGCAGAAATCACAAATTTTACCTCACAGACCACTGGAGTTTATTGTCAACTGCTGCCTCCATTTGTCAGTATGTTTGTGTTATTGTGTGACTTCTCATTTTAAATGATATTTGAGATTCACCAAAATCACACAATAACACAAACAAAGTAACAGATCCAGGCAGCAGTAGACCAGAAACTCCTGTTTACTTAATTGCTGATTTTGCCTATGGAGTTTGGTTGGTTTGGAGAGAGCAGCATTTAACTTATATAACGGTGGTTTCCTGTGAGAAAAAAAGCAATCTGATGGCAAAGTAAAGAGTGACAATATTCTAAATATAGTGTGCTTTAAGTGGCAAAAATACCTTTGTTGCTACATTCACACTGCAGGCAAAAGAAGCCCAAATCTGTGTTTTTTTTTTCTTTCTCAGTGGTAACGCAGATCTGTTTTTTTTTTCATGCCAGTATTTGGTGCTAAATGAGATACAGGCATGAGTGTTATACAGCACAACCTCAGACAGTCATATTGGGATTCATGCGACTTTTTTGTTTGAAGCATCTTGCCACAGTACTCTTGTGGAGAGGCACTGACTTTTTGATTAAATATGTCTCTGTGAAGCCATTCACATCACACACAGACACATGCACACACAACTCGTTGCATATTTTGCTCCACAAAAAGCCTTAATTCAAAATCTGTCCCTCTTTCTCTTCGTCCTTATTGTCCGCTCACAAATTCGATGAATTTCACAGCACATCTATTTATAAATAAAACAGCAAACTGTTCTTTTGCACATTTTAGGACTGTGACCAGTTCACACTGAAATCTGATTTTGGCCACATTTTAAAAATTGTGTGAACAGCCAAACAGAAAAAAAAGACTTATGTAACTTATGTGTGTGAATGTAACCTTTGTTGCTGACCCAGTCCACTGCTTAGCCTCCATGCTGGTACTCCCTGCTTCTCCAAACTGGGGTGGGGGGCATGTTGACCGCCATATACTGTGGCTAATAAATTCTCTGGCCATGAATAAATGCCTCATACAACTGTACTACAAATAATCCGAACTATCCCTGTAAAGTCATTCTCTATATCAGTGTCTTCATCTCTTAGGATTGAAAGTCAATGTAATGAGTCCTTATGCATTATCCTATTTTAGCTCGTACTCAGGATGTCTTGTATCCGTATGGACCCGGCCACAGGGATCTAGAGACCCCAAAGATGGATGATGGGAGTTCTCCTGAAATTACTTTGCTGATAAACTTCATTTACTTCAATGTCCCCTACCGTTCCATCTATGTAAGCCCTGATCCAAACTCTGATTATTGCACCAAAAAAAGCTGTAATCCATCAATTTTAATATAATTTATTGCAATATATAAATTATATTATAGATTTTAATGCCAAAATACAATCTGTTATGTTCACAGGTCAACAACAATGGCGTGGTGTCCTTCAACGTGCAGGTTAGCCAGTTCACACCAGAGGCTTTTCCCCTCAGCGACAGCAGGTCATTCATCGCTCCGCTTTGGGCAGATGTGCACAATGGCATCCGCGGAGATGTGTACTACAGAGAGTCCACCGAGCCGGAAATACTGGAGAGGGCGACGCAAGATGTCCGGAAGTACTTCAAAAACATGCCCACATTCACAGCCACGTGGGTTTTTATTGCAACGTGGCACCAAGTCACCTTCTACGGAGGAAGCCAGACAACTCCGGTAAAGTCCAAAAGAAACTCTCCCTAACACTTAAGAGGATTTTTCTCCATTGTCATGTTTTTCTTTTGGCTATGTTTTTTTTTTTTGTGTGTGTGTGTATGTCTGTTTTTCTCTTTGTAAAACTATTTTAATCCTCTCATTTGATCAAAAGGTGAACACATTCCAAACTGTACTAATCTCAGATGGCGTGGCGTACTTCTGTATGTTCAACTACGGAGAAATCACATGGAGCACAGGAACAGCCAGTGGTGGAGATCCTTTAACAGGACTGGGTGGGACAACAGCTCAGGTATTCTCACAACGTCCCCAGGATCATTTTCATAACATATAAAATTATCCTTTTCTCTTATAGAAATTACGTGATAAATATCTCACCTCACGTCACTCACACCTTTCCCCTTTCCAGTCAGGTTTCAATGGTGGAGACATTGGTCACTTCTTCAACCTGCCAGGATCACGGTCAAATGATGTAGTGAACATTGAACAGACGACCAATGTAAACATACCTGGGCGCTGGTTCTTCCGTATCGACACTGAACTGATCGATCCTGCCAATGGCTGCAGCTACAATGGCAAGTTCAAATGTCAAATAATGACTTCATTTACATGTACTTTTTTTTGCAATTTGTTGGAAACTTCTTATGCCATGTTTATTCATGGGCAAATTGTACATTTACTGCCACTAGACAATTTCACTGCTAAACTTAAATCCCTCTGCTTTAATTGCACTTGTCTGTTCTGAGTGTGGCCACTGGCACTCTCTTTTCTCTTTTCTCCCTGTCACACACATACACTTCCAAGCTTATTCCAGAATCATATGCATTGTGTTGATGTAAAAATAGATTGAAGGAAAGCTGCACAGAATGTTTGGTCGCTCGTTTGCCGCTAGATGCTTTGAGATGTGCAGAAAAGATGGAGCCTAATATGTGTGCATGTAACCATAGTCACTGATAATTGTATCCAAGCAGGTTTCTCTTTTGCAAAGTAGCTTCTGCATCCTTATTTTAGCAAACACTAAGTACAATCAATCAACATGTTGGTATTAAATCCTTCAGCTGCATGTAGAACTGTACTTGTAAATCCCTCCTCTGTCTTTCCTTCATCCTCTCCAGGACGTTATTACAGACGAGGGGAAATCTTCTGGCTGTCTGACCAGTGTTCACAGCGATGTCGCTGCCTTGACGCTGATAACGAGGTGCAGTGCCAAGAGGCTCCATGCGGGCAGCTGGAGACCTGCGAGCAGCAGGAAGGCGCCTTTTACTGCCAGCCGACCCGCACCAGCACCTGTGTGGTATTTGGAGACCCTCATTATCACACCTTCGATGGTTTCCTCTATCACTTCCAGGGAACCTGCTCCTACCTGCTGGCTCGGCCCTGCTGGGAGGTGGCGGGGCTGCCCTTCTTCAGCGTGGAGGCCAAAAATGAGAACCGTGGGGTCCCCTTTGTCTCTTGGCTAAGAGATGTCACAGTGGAGGTTTATGGTCACCGTGTCATGTTACCCAAAGGCAGTCTTGGAACAGTCCAGGTGAGAACCTGTCAGGAATCGGGAATTACTGCAATATTTGCCCTGTGTGTGTTTTTGACAGATGCTTGTACTTGCATTTACACTTTGGAGAGAGGTTTGGGCTGTAAACATCTCTCTATTTACTTCTTAGATATATCTACCTGTTTTTTCACAATAAAGGGAAAGAAAGGAATAAAAGGAAATGATAGTCTGGAATTGTCAGACCAATTCACAAATGGGAATTTAATATCTCACTAACGTCTCAATTCAGTTTCTATTTTCAAGGGGCATAATGAACACACGCAGACTAAAATGCCACTGAACATAATTGGAGAGACCTGCAACCAACCAGAGCAGTGAAACGTGTGACATTTGACTTTTCAAATCTGGACCTGTTGTCATTAGTACGACCGGATCCAAGGCTGGTGGAATTCAGAATAACAAAATGTGACCTACAACTAATCAGAGCAATGAAATATGTGACATAGCAGTGCTTGGCCCATTTCAAAGAAGCGCACATAATGGTGGCCGCATGGTTGCGATCTTCCACTTATAACAGCTAAACTGTATACTAAAGCATGTTTTGGACATGAAATAGGCAATGGAGTGACATAATCTTGATTCATATTTGATCAACATGTTGATCAACTTGTGTGAAAGCATGACACAAAATGGCATCCATCTGATTGACACCTGGTGTCCACCTGGTCGCAGTCTTGTGTTTTGTACCATCATCCATGGTTCCTTTTCTGATTTGTCCTGTATTCCTCTCTCCAGGTGAATGGCTTGATGAAGACTTTACCGGTCCAACTCCAGCTTGGTGCCATCAGGGTTTATCAGTCTGGGGTTACTGTTGCTCTGGAAACAGACTTTGGACTCTTAGTGACCTATGACGGCCAACACTATGCATCCATCTCTCTGCCCAGCTCCTACTTCAACAACACATGTGGCCTTTGTGGTAACTACAATGATGACCCTGCTGATGATCCTGTGCTTCCTGACGGCTCTCTAGCAGAAAGCGTGGTGGAGTTAGGGGGCAGCTGGCGAGCGGAGGACACAGACTGGAGGTGTACGGATGGCTGTGCCCAGAACTGCAGCGTGTGTGACCCTGCTATAGAAGCCTTCTACTTTCGCCCTGACTACTGCGGACTCATCAACAAAACTGATGGACCTTTCAGGGACTGCAGAGCTGTAGTGGACCCTACAGCCTTTGTGTATAGCTGTGTATATGACATGTGCAGCAACAGGGATAATATCACCACACTCTGCCAGGCCATCCAGGCCTATGCTCTGGCCTGTCAGGCCCTTGGTGTCACGATACGATCATGGAGATCTCGCACCTTCTGCTGTAAGTTCAGTTTCTTCATCTTAGAAACCCCAATTGTAAGATGATGGATGTCTCCTAGACCGCATCCCAACTAGGTTTTACCTTTAATTAACACTTCTTTAGTAGACATAATAAATCTGTCCTTCAAAGTAGCTGTAATTAAACCCCTTCTTTGAAAAACACTCTTGATCCAGAGGTTTTAGCCAACTATAGACCTATATCTAGTCTTTACTTTCTGTTTAAGATCCTTGAGAAAGCACTTGCCAATCAGTTGTGCGACTTTCTGCAACACAATGCTTTATTTCAGGATTTTCAGACAGGATTTAGAAATGTTACAAATGTTGCAAATTATCTTATACATGCATCAGACAACAGACTTGTTTCTGTACTTGCTAGATCGTATTGTTGCATTGACCGTGATATCCTATCATTCACACTTCACATTCAATCGGGATTAAAGGAACCGCGTTAAACTGGTTTAAGTCCTATTTACTGGACTAATCTCAGTTTGTACATGTTAATGATGAATTCTCTATGCATGCCAAAGTTAGTCACAGGGTTCCTCAAGGGTCTGTGCTTGAACCAATATCCCCCTATATATGCTTGCTTTAGGAGATATTATAAGGAAACAAAAATGGGAAAGAATTTAACTTTAAAAACTTCAATAATTAGTCTCCTCAGTTCCTAAATGTTGACTGATGTTGACAACAACACAGTGACGTATCACGGTGGTAAACATGCTCCTGTCCGAACTTCTTTGGAACATTTTGCAGGCATCAAATTGAGAATGAGTGTAAACCAATAAAGTCAATCAGTCTGAACATAAATATCTTGTCTTTCTACTATATTCTATTAAATATAGGTTGAAAAGTGTTTGCAAATTGTTGCATTCTGTTTTTTTATTTACTTTCTACACAACATTCCAACTTTGTTTAGAATTGGAGTTTGTATATTAATTTACTTGTGTCATCTGACATCATTTCCTCTTTCTTCCTGGCTCCCAGCTTTGACGTGTCCAGAATTCAGCCAGTACCAAGTGTGCACAAGTGCCTGTCCAGCCTCCTGCTCGGACCTCACCGCTCCCCTGTACTGTGCTCACCCTTGCACCGAGGGCTGTCAGTGTGACCAAGGCTACGTTCTCAGCGGCAGCCGTTGTGTACAGCGTGAAGACTGTGGCTGTGAGCATAATGGCCTCTATTACCCCCTTAATCACACTTTCTGGGCAGGCCCCAGCGGCGAAGAAGGTGAATGTACCCTCCACTGCAACTGCGGTCCTGCCGGGGAAATCTCCTGTTTCAACGAGTCCTGTAAGGAGGGCGAGGTGTGTGTGGCTGAGGTGGGCTTGCTGGGTTGCTACCCTCGGAGGGAGGGAGTGTGCTCAATCACCCAGAACTCAGTAACCTCAACCTTTGATGGCACCTTCCTGCTGTTCCCAGACGACAGCTCCTACTACCTGCTGAAGCTGTGTGGTCCAGTGCCTGCTAATGGCTCTGTGGTGGAGGTGAAGATGGGCAGGCGGTTGGTGAACAAAGGTCCCTCGTGGAAAAGACCTGTGATCGTTATAGTGGCTAATATGGAGGCTCAGATAGGCGGGACGGATTTCGATATAGTAAAGGTTAGTATTTTTCATACAGATCAAAAACCATTTTATCATTTATTGTCAGTAGGGTTGGGTACCAAACTCTTTACTTTTAAGGCTAGCAACAAGGGTAGCAAGGGTTTAATCCCAGGAAATGGGATTCCCGACATTGTGCCTCCAAACCATTTCCCGTTTACCAGGAAATATAAAACGGGAAACTGGGAAAAGCATTTTGAAAATATTCAGAAGGTATGGGAATATATTTAGAAAATATCTGCATGTAGTTTACTTTCTTTAAGCATATTCAACAGCTTTGTGCATGTGCTGGTGGAGCACACCAAACGCTTTAATTAAATGATTGAAAAGCACAAAGCGGCATGAATTAAAACACCTGTGACCATTAATGCAATTAGTACAGTAACTTGAGGCTCTGTCATCTAAATTAGACTAACACAGCACAATGTCTGCCATCAACTTTGTGTGCAAATAGCCACCTACAAATATTAAACAATGAAGAAGCAAAATGTGCACTTTGAACGAGGGATCAAATGTACCGGACGGATGTGCAAATGTGCTGGACTGGGGTGGTTTGCTGTGAGATCTGAAATCTCAGACAAAATTCGAAGTGAAAGCCCACTTCCACTCCATGGAAAAATCCCATTGGCTTTTTGTGGGGAGAACCACAGTGGTGCTAATTTCCGGGTTGGCCATCCCTGCAGCACTCTATTACAGTTTAATAAAACTGCAATGCCGGACCAATCCAAAGTCTTTAGGGCTGCCCTTCATATTGGGGCAGAAGTCATGTGCTTACTGTCGGGGAAGAGCATTGTTTCTGGTAAGGAAAGTCCATCAAAATACGTAAGCAGTGTAGGTTTGTTAGCTGCTGTACTTGCCACCATTCAAGTCTTGCATTTGGAAATCCCCAGATGATCTGTAGGCAGTGAGATCAGATCTCTGATTACCTATGGCTTTGACACCTCTTTCCAGGTGAACGGTGAACCAGTGGGGCTCCCATATGTGCATCCGATGGAGACGATGATGATCTACAAAGCACCCGGTAATGCCACAGTGGTGGAGTCCCGTGGTCTGCTTCGTGTCCACTACACACGCCAGGGATTCCTCAACATCTCCCTTTCTACCCTCTTCTACAATGTTACTTGTGGTCTGTGCGGCGTCTTCAACAGCAATGCCACTGACGACCTTCGTCTTCCAAATGGTCGCCTGGCGGAGTCTACAGAACAGTTCACAGAGGGCTGGCGGTCCATTGCTGATGACCTCACCTGTAACGGTGACTGTGACGACCTGTATCGAATGTGCACGGACTTGCGTCTCTACCAGAGTCCTTGGATGTGTGGCAACATCAACGACCCAGGGAATAGTTCGTTTCTGGCGTGTCATGCAGTGGTCAACCCTTCACCGTTCTTCAGGAACTGTTTGTACAACATGTGTATAAAGGAAGGGAATCGCTCAGCACTGTGTTCTTCACTGCAGGCTTATGCCACCGCCTGTCAGGACGCTCAAGTAGGCCTCGCTTCCTGGAGGAGTGCTACCAACTGCCGTGAGTAGATTTATCTTTCCTTTAAAGGAACAGTCTGATGTTTTGGTTGTTTGGCATTAACCCCACAATAAGATGAAAAGATCACCTCTGTGTGATCAGAACAAATATACACATTTACGTGATGATTTCACCAGGCACCGTTGTGTCGTGTTCCAGCAGTAATTTGGTTGCCAGAGCTGATCACAGACAGTCTACACAGTGCTTATGATTCTATCAGAGGTGCTGCAGATCATTTCAGAGGTGTCTCTCTGCTC
>JAJHUR010109504.1:0-18748 GCA_027495735.1 Lutjanus campechanus | reverse complement strand
GGTAAAAACATTTTAAATCAAACTGAAACATCTTTAACCTGTGTGTCTGAAAGGTTGAGAGCATTTTACTGATTACACAGAGTGAATTGTACGGAGTCATAGCCCACTTTCACCCTGCGATGCTGACCTGTAAGACTTTGGGTGAAGTTATTTCCTTCTGCACAGTCCCAGTGAGTGTGATGAATTTTGTAGCGCAGAGCCCTCCAGATCAGCTTGTTTGGGTTGAAAAGTATTAAAATGCCCTCACTGACTCCCTCTACTCTTTCTCTGCATGTTTTGCTGCTGGACTGAGTTTTGCCACGTCTCCTCGTGTTTACAGTCCCTCTTTTCTTCTCTTTGCAGCACATTTAACTGGACTGTGCCTTTCTTAAGCTGGCTGGCCATTGTGGCTCTCGGACTGGCCACCACCATCATCTACTTCATCCCTCTAAGATACATTGTACTAGCCTGGGGTGAGCTAATGTTAGAAATGTGTAATGTTTATTTACATGTGAGTGTAAGTAATTAAATTCAGAGGTATAGATAAGTAGTAGTGCAATGCAATTTCTGTGTACTATGCTGCTTTTTACAGTATGTATTGTATTGGGGGAAAAAAGCAAATTTGCATTGCATTAAATTCTCATTTGTGGTGGAAGAAGTATTGAGATGAAGTACAAATACTTTTTTACTGTGCATAAGTAGAGTTTTCAGGTATCTGTACTTTACTTGACTATTTGTTTTTCTGACAACTTTTAACTTTAACTCGATATTTTTACAAAAATATTTTTTTATTTTTTTATTTTGCATCAATGTGTGCTGCCTTTCAAACATCAAGGCCAACTTAAACCTAAGTGGATGGGACAATAACACAAAAAAGACGATTCCTTGGTGTGTCCATCAGTGCATATCATGCACAGTAGACAGACAGAGGGAGACTGAACTGTGGAGAAAAAGCATCTAGTGAATCTGTCAGCTGACTGTGAGAGGATTTTTTAGTACGGCAGGATATTATTTAAAGTTTGAATGGTTTAAGTTAAATAGTCTTTCAGTGTTATTAATATGATGTGAGGTTCAGTTAGTTATGCACTGAAACAGCTGATAGAAATGTCTGTCAGTGGGCTACTTTGTACTTTTATAGTTTAAGAACATTTCACAGCCTGTACTTTTTCACTTTTACTTGAGTAAAAAAGTTGAATCAGTGCTTCTACTTTTACTTGTTTCTTAAACAAGTATTTGTACCTTTGCCACCTCCAGTACAGCAATGTGAACATACTCAATTGCAAGAGAAAATACTGCATGAGATAATCCTATTACTTGCATGTATTAGCAGCAAGTATTGATTTAGCCCCTCTGACTAATATATTATTGCATATGACATCATTCGATTATTAATACTGTAACTTAATAATTATTGTTGTAGCTGCTAGAGGTGGAGCAAGTTTGAACTACTTCGTGTGCGGTTTTACAGGGACACCAAGTAAATCTGAGGGGTTATAAAGTGATTAATGGGAGAGGAAAGAAGAAAACGGAAAGATCTGATCTGTTTTAAGTGTTAGGACTTTTGTTCTAATCTTGGATATTGGATAATTTGGAGGGTTATATCAGTATTTGGTGGAGTTGTCAACAACACACTGCTTTTTTAAGATGTCAGAAGCCAAAAGGGTTGGAAACCACTGCTTTAGACTGTTGTTGTATTTTAAAAGCTTGTATACTATGCGTTGTATGAAATCCTCATCTTAAAAGTAACTAAAGCAATCCAATAAATTTAGTGGAGTTGAAAGTGCGAAATTTCCCTCTGTAATGCAGCAGCATGGAAGTATAAAGTAGCATAAAATGGCAAATAATCAAGTAAAGTACAAGTAGTTTAAAATTGCACTTAATCACTTAAATGTTACTGTCCACCACTGGCTCTCAGTAAGTGTAATTTACATTTTCAGAGAATACAACAACCATAAAAGCTTTGACAAATTGTATGACACACAGTGTGTGCACCTCTCTTTCCCAACTCTCCCCTACCTGCCCCCACCATTTGTCTCTCTCTACAGGGGTGAATAAATTCACCAAGAAGCTGCGAGACCCTTACACCATCGATAACAACGAGCTGCTAGACTTTCTGTCCAGAGTGCCCTCAGACGTACAAGTGGTGGGTGAACTTTCCACTTTCATCTTTGTCTCATCTTTTATTTCTTTTTGACATCACATCTGTCAGTTCCAGACATGGGCAAGAGGTTAGGGCTCCTTTTATGATCTCCTCTGTCTCTTAACTCTGTCTGTTTTCTTTCTTTTTCTTCCTCTCGGCCGTTGGCTCCTCGCTCTTTTACTTTTCATGTGAACCGACTGAACTATCCATTGTTTTAGCCACGCAGACATCTAATCTAATTGTTTCAAAGTCGTTTCTGTGTTTTCCTATTAATAGCTTCCTAGTCTAATTCAATTTCCACATACATAGCTGGAGCTGTGTAATAAGATAACGAGGTTAAGTGAGTTTAGTGCCCAGCATATAACTAGGTTGATTGACTCCATACACATACACTCACACACAATTACAGTTAGCTGTTGTTGCCAGCTATGCTAGTAATTGGAACAGAGTGTAAACCAACAGTTAACCAGCCCCATGCGGTTTTGCTTCTACATTAACCGTGAGATCAGATTAACTTTGTGGCTGAAGACTACAGATGCTTTGTTAGGTAAAATATGGTGTGTAGACGTGTGGGTGTGTGTATGTTAACTGTAACGTGCTGTGCTGCTCAGGACAAAGTGCAGTTTAAACTGCAATTAAGCGGCAGCTTGTGAAAGTCGTTGTGTTATCCAGCACCGATGGTGTCCGCTGTGGCCGTTAAGCCCTGCTGTGCTGAGTTCAATACACACGCACATGAGCGCACAGATAAACACACACATGCAGGCTGAGTCTGAACGACCCGGGGCCTCTGATACGACCAATCCCCTGCCACATCAGCGCTGACACACTTCCTCTTTGATCGCTTGTTGCCCACAACTTCTTTCATCTTTACAGGGTCATAATCCTTGCTCCCCTACACACCCCTGCCAGCCCCCCGTGTTCTCCCCCTTTCGGCCCCCGTGCAGTTTTACAGTCTCTCAGTTTACTGGGGCCTGCTGCAGCAGTAGGCACCAGGCAGGTAGCCATCGGCTTAAATGAGCCCAAGCTGTCCCCTCTGGTGAAGTGCAGCCACCTTACACACCTGGAGCCTGGAGGAACGGAGCGGTGAAGGGGCCCAGCCCCGGCAGGTATGAGGCCTTTACAAGGCCCCTAATGAGGGCCTGCTGGCTAGAGAAGGTGGGGGCAGACATGGTGCTCTGGTCTGGTGCCCGTGCTGCTGGAGTTGTGCCTACTGTATAAGTAATACTGTAAGTGCTACTGTAAGGGTTATTGCTGCAGCTGTTGGAATGGTAATTGTTGCCAGGTTTCACTGACAGTTTGGAGGCTTTCCGAATAATGAGGGTGAAAGACCAGGGGAGAGGGGTAAGAATAGATTTCAGGAGAGGAAAGATGAGGATGGAAATAGAGAAACAGGAGGAGGAACGAGGACAGAAAGTGCAAAGAGAGTTGATTGATCGGTGGAGATGACTGGTTTGATTATTTAGAGCAGCTAAGTTGTTTGCAGCTTGTTTGTATTAATAAGATAAGGTCATTAAAATAATGATTCACTGCTTATTTAACCGATAAAAAACTGAGACCTGCACCGACCACTTCCTCACTGAATCCAAAGGTTAATTTTCTGCGAAGACACCCTGCACTGCGGTCGCTGGCTAAAAACAGACCAGAACGTTCTGCTCTGCGGTGCGTCCTGCTGCTGCCTGCGGTGGTGGGCTCACCTCATTGCCTGCCCCCGCCTTACTGGGTCAAAGCCGTCTGTGGGGATTAAGCCCTCTAGGCTCTGAGATGATGCACAGAGGTGCTGGGGTCCAAATGGAGCGTCCCCTCCTGGGCACGTGACCATGGCACCCACTGGCATTGGTGCAAGGGCCCACTATGCCTGATACCCTGGATGACTAATGAAGTGCTATTTCAGGGCCCCGGTGTGACCTAACACACATACATAATCACACACACACACACACACACACACACACACACACACACACACACATGCTCTCGCAGCAGTAGTGCGTGTGAGGTGGGTTGGGGGTGTTTCAGTCTAGTGTTCCGCATCATTTGGAGGTGCTTCAGTGCAGCCAGAACTGATGAGGTTCTAATGACTTTATATACAAAGGGCATCCACACCAGACCACAGTCCATCATAGCTCATGAAGCTGACTGTGGAACAGCTTTTGGACTCTGATAGTTTCATAGTTCATCCTTCGCCTCTCTTTATACATGTACATAAAATAACTTTGCATTAGTGGCTGCATCATATGGTAAAAAAAAATTATTACAATTATTTTGACAGATACTGCAATTGTAATATGAGTCACAGTTAGTGGGAATGGTTATTTGTAAAGGTAAAGGTAACCTTTACTGTCACATATCCAATTATGCATTGTACAACATAAAGTTAGATTCAGTCTTTGCATTTAGCTCATCCTAGTATCAGCTGCAGTGGGCAGCCGAGAGCCACAGTGCAGTTTGTTGGGGTTTGTACCAAACAAACATATGTTCTTAAAACTGGAGAACAAAATTTGTGGGACAGGGCATCCCTGCAGCACCACAGTACTTCATTATAATGCTATTTTGTCATTAGGGCTGTGTATCATTTTAAAATAGCGGCAGCAATTCCAGAGTCCTCAAAGTAACAGTAATACCAATAGAGAAGTTAATTCGATACTTTTTTTTTCTGTTTCATTCGATACACATCATGTGAATGTAAGTATCCCTGATGTAATCCTTCCATATTTTATGCACTGATTTTTACGAGACTCCTCAGATGTGTAGTATAGCCATACGTTACAGCGTTATGGTGCTATCTCAGCATCTGAACAGTTAACTCTGACAAATACAATAAGTTTGACCTCACCACACTACAGACTGTTCAGGCTGTAGCTAGTGGGCTGTGCATATACGCGGCATTAAATCAAAGCACACCTACAGGTAAATGGCTGTGAGCAAAACGACACAAATCAAAACCATAGAATTGAATGCAGGAATCATTTGACTGGAGAAGATACTACTTGGCGCTGGATTGTTTCGGTTGATACCTTTGAAGCATAGATTCTTATACAGATGCTTGAGCTCCCTCTAGTGGTACACTGATGAATCTCCCAAAACTTTAAAAATGAAATAAATTAATTTAAAAACTTTTAATCAAAATATTACAAAATTACACATGAAAATACTTCATCTATCACTGAAAATCACTGAAATGTAATTTAAAATAAGGTTCGTCTTTCCTGTAAAACTGCTGTTTCTTTATTGTCAGCTATGTATGTCACATACGTCAACCATGATTAGTTACGAGCCAAACTGTGACTAAACGGTGTAAGCCATGGCCTTACTGTGAAGACGGTGTGTCTGTGGCTGACAACAGTCAACAGTTAATAATCTTCTTACTGGGAATAAACCTGCCTCCTGCTTGAACTGTCCATAGCTGAATAGCGGTAGCCTCTGCTACTGTAATTTACTGTCTCACATAAAGGTGGCACTTTGAGATTTTCTGTGGTGGTACGTGGTGGAAAAAGTTTGAGAAACACTACCTTAATGGTATTAAGTACTGATACACAGCCCTATTTGTCACACATGTTCCTCTTTCAAAATAACTAGAGCTTCTGCAATTTGGTTATTGCACTTGGTCACATTGGGGTTTTGATAATATTTCGATCAATTGTGCAGCCAGCAGCAACAACAGTCACTTCTCAGCAGTTGACATACAGTTAAGGGAAGGTACTTTAGGCTTGCAAACCAAGCTCTTTAAATCAATGCCACTGGGCCCCTAACAGCACTGTCAAACACCCTTTAAAAACTAAATCCCCAGTGGTGCGTGGAAGCTGCTACAGGCAGAGTTACCTTTTTTACCACCTGAACAGTTTACTTAAATCATTACGTCCCTCTGTGAGCAGCTATGTTAAAGGCTGGCATGGTATGTGGTGCGTGTGTGCGTTAAAGAGTCACTGTCCTTCTCTGGGCAACCGTTTCCTGTGTCTGGTTTGGACCTTTACCAGCGTAAGCTATCGTTATGGTCATTATCAGGGAATCCTTCATGTCCCCTTAAACGAGGCCAAACGGAGCACCTTTATAGTGCTAAGTATTCCCTACCTGGCGTTTGGGAGGTGTCAGTGCACTAGTATGTTTTACGACACCATTAGCCATGTGAGCTAGGGAGTGCATAAGTAGGGCCAAGGCAATTAGCATGCCAAGTGGCCCTTTATGATCGGTGTAAAGTAGCTGGATCAAACCCCCAGTACAAAAATAAGCATGAATTCCAATTTAGCGCCTAATGAGCGGAGGGGAGTCGGGTTAATATTTTTAGACAACATTTATGTTGGGGATGAAACCTCACCGGACGTACAGGGGTCAGAGGCAGGATAGTTAAAGGTTGAAACGCTGCCAGATGCCATCACTTACACCTAACAGAGGTCTCTCTCTCCTTCACTTTGTCCTTCTCCACTTTTGTGACAAATTTAAACATTTCACTGCAAGTGGCCAATTAGTCACTATTCAGTATGTGTCGTGCCAATGCAGCTAATAGGCAAAAATTTCCTTACTTTGTAATTTTTTTGTGCTCACTGGTTTTATGTCACCTTGACATGCCTTTTCTTTCCCAGCGCTAGACGTGAGTGCTGAATCCTCCGATCTGCAGATGTGTGAACTATACACAATAGGAAACATTTAATAACCCTTATGCTCCATTAGGCGTCACATGAGATGAAACCTGCTGAGTTTTGTGCTCTCCGGAAAGGACTGGAAAACAGAATAACATAGTATCATTAAAATCTTGCTCCTTTGCCTTTCTTGACTTCGTTTATTTACTCGCCTATTTGCCTTCTTGTGCTCACTGTCACCCACCTTGGTGTCGCCGTGTCTGTCTGCCCACACCGGCATCATCAAAACACTGTCAAAGGTTCACTGTGAGAGGGAGAGAGCGGAGCAGGTCCTGGGATGCTTTGTGGGTAACACCGCTAAACGAAGCACGATGCACGGTACACGGCGCCCCTTCAGCAGAGCACACTTCAAAGCCTGTTTTTGCACTTGTACTGTCAACATTTGGGAGAGGAGAGGAGAGGAGAGGAGCGAGGGTGGAGCAGCCTTTGAGCAGCGCCGGGTCTTTACCCACTGCCTCTCTTGTCTATGTTCCCTTTAAGCTCCCCACTCGCGCTACCAAATTGCTTATGTGCTCGCCGCATTACCACACTTTTTTACTTTCACCCAATTCCAGTTTCTTTTATTTTGCTAACGTCCCACTTTCTCCTCGCTTCCTCTGCCTTTTCTTCTGTTTTTTGACTTTAACTAGCTCTTGTTCTCTGCATCGGCTGGGTGACTGTGTGTGTGTTATTAGGTGAGGTGAGCGGGGGAGCCAAGGGTATAGCATCAGGCAGGCCTGTCACCTGTTAAGGTGGAATTGAACCTGTGACGCATGAGCCCCATTTCTCTTGGCTGGCAGCTCTTCACAGAGAAAACTCCTGTTTGATTGAGATATTGTTTTGGTTTTTTTTCCTGCACCCTTTCTTTTTGTCGATCCCCTTCGCTGCTCTTCATGAGAAACAAAACCTTACTTTTCTCCTGACATGCAAACTTTTCTTTGTTTGTCTGCACTCACAAAGAGTTTTGTTTGGACAGGAATGTCAACGCGCAGAATTAAATTGCCTGTTCCTTTTTGCTGCTGTAGGCGTTTGGCCGTATAATGGGACCACTAACAGCCGGTGATCCTGTACAATACTTGTCCTACTTTTGGATTCATGTTAGCTTGCTTGAAGCTGAAAGCAAACAATGAGTGAGAATAAGTTGCACATGGAGAAATATTTTGATAAAGATAGAGGTAAGATGAATATGCTTGCAATTATTTGATTAAGAGCAGGGGTGAAAGTAATGAATTACAACTACTCAAATTACTGTAATTAAGTACTTTTATATGAGCATTTGTAATTTTAGTCTCACTTAAATATGCATTAAGACTATATAATCTACATAGTTACTCATAATTCACTAACAAGTTGGCCTACAATTGATTTTATTCAACCCAATAAGGCTTTCAAATTTCAAATAAACTGGACACTGAAGAACTATTACAAACTTAGAATTAATCATGACAAAGACCTTTTTTTTACTCATGTCCCTGGCTTTCTCCAGGTAACTTGCTAATCTAAATGTTTCCTGTGTAAATGTCTTTGTGCATGATTCATATTCACACAATCAATACATGGTGTTATATTGTGAGTTGGGAGTAATTTAAACTAAACAACTGGAGAAAGAGACCACCATTTTGAAGAAAGAAATAATTAAATATCAACAGTTAAGAAGTAACCAACACTCTGTCCAGTAGTTTTACTTGTAGCTGACTAATATTTATTTATTTATTTATTTAGTAATGTAACTGTACTTTTACTTAAGTGCAAGTTTTCTGTACTCTTTCTAGAGCTAATCCCAACTAAAGATTTTTGTCGTCAATTTGTAGTCATTATTTAAAGCCATAGATGAACTAGTCATTGCATGTTTATGATATTATTTTAATTATTTAAATATAGAATTTTAGTGAGTTGTCTGTTCATAGCTGACAGTAAAAGCAGTGATGATACTCAATGCGTTGGAACAACTAGCAAGGAGACTGAACATTTTATTCATTTATTTCAGCGCAGTATTTATTTCACCCAGTCTAATAGGACTGCTAACTGAGCTAACTAGCAAAGCACAGTTAGCAGCAGGGCACCAGGTGACCTCGGTGTTACAAGAGAAAAGATTCATGCTGCAGCAATCCCTCTGTCCTCTCACCAAGGTGCAGCTCCTGAATGAAGTTTGAGGTGTCATTTCTGTCTTTCTGCAACTAACAGATGAATGAAAACTTGGTCAACTAAGCCTTTTCTCACCAACTAACAGTTCAGTCGACTAGAAGGCAGCCCCATAAATGTCCACGAATCTACGCTCCGTGCAGATGTTACTCCTTCACTCATGAGTGAATTAAATCGTTCAACCTTTCACTCACTTGCTCATCCATGGATACACTGCTGTCATTGATCGCAGTCAATGCGGGCACTCTGCCAGGACTGTCATGGTCCCCTAACAAAACTACCACTACACACACACACAGATGGGGCCATATAAACCCCTCTGTGTCCCCTGGGTTTTTTTGCTCCGTTGTCTGCTTTAGTTGGCAGGGCTATAAAAGGATCCACACCCACATGAGAACAGTATCTGTCATCACCCGAGTGTCCACAGATCTTCCTCTGTCTCACCATGTCTCTTCTTCTTCACTCTTCATTGTTTTCTCTCCTGTTCCCTTTGTTAGTATGTCCTGCTCTCTGCCCTTCCTCCCTTCATCTTTCTATCTATTTCTGTCTCTTACTTCTATCCCTTCCCATCATTCCTTTCCTGGCTTGTTTTCTCCACCTGGATTATTTCCTCATTGTCTTTCAGACTATCTTCTAATCTCTTCTCTTTTCACTGAATCCAACAAACCAGTTGTGTTTGTGCAGCTGTTTGGTAGGATGTTAGTTTGCCTTGTGGACAGTGAGGAGTATCCAGATCTGAATCAGCGCAGTCTGGCTGGCTAGTGAGGCGTAGAGAGCAACACATGCTGGCCTAACCGCTCTGTAAGCACCTTAACGAGACATTGGTGACCACCACTGTGAGACAGAGGAACCGGAAAACCCCACTGCATGTGTGTGTACAGTGTGTGGGTTTGTATGGCATTTTAATGATACAAGAGTGCTGTGTGTCTTCGTGATGTGGGCAGACTTAGGGAGTAACGGTTTACATATAACAGGATTACATAATTACAGAACAATAAAATGTAAAGAAAGTACGTTTTTAATTACAGTTACAGAATAATGTAATCAGATTACAGGTACATTAAGTGAAAATGAGGATTATTAGAAGAATTACAGCTTTAAATTGCATTTTAGAATAAACAACAATAAACTGCTATGCACAGTGTGCACACATTAAAACACTTCACAAGTCTCACAACACCATTGTAGTCTGAGTGAAACCAACTAATTTTACAGTCAATACATTGTCATGTCCACAAGAGAAAAAACATGCATCACTGGGTGCAGATTTCAACATTATTTTGTCTTTAAATGAGCAACATCAAACAACATCGCAGTACAGTGACAGTTCTGCCTTCAGCCGGGAAAATATTGTCATCATCCAAGAACTCAACATCTAATTTAAAAAAAGATTCACAGGTAAGACCAACCACTAATGTTAGAAACACAGAGCAACCACCAGACTTTTAATCTAAATGTGCATTCACACATGACAAAGGAAGGAATAGCTAGAATGGAAAGTAAGTTACATTACTTTAATACTCTGATTCTTCGATTAAGTTACTGACTACATTTTTAGTACGTACCCTCCAACCCCTGGATGTGGGAGGTGTGTGTGTGTGTGTGTGTATATATATGTCTTCATTGTTGAACACACACACACACACACACACCCACACACACACACACACACACACACACACACACACACACACAAGCACCTCTTTGCATTCTTGGTTTGTACAGTGCAGGCAATGGATACTGGAAGGCGTCATTGAAGCGACAGTGGGAACCAGTAGAAGATGGATGATAAAGGCTCGTTCCCAGCCAGCGCTCAGAGACGCTGCTGTTCCCGTCCACAGCAGACAGACCCACCGTGAGACAGAACAGAGGAACCATATTGACGTCAGTTTGTTGTCTGCCTGGAGAATCAGAGAGGGTGTCAGTCAGTCAGACAGGCAGAGTAGCCTACAGTACATCAGCCTAGGAAGGATCCCACAGACGATACTGGCTCTTTGGTGCTGTGACGGTTAAGTCTTGTTTTTTTTTTTTTTTCTATTAGTATTCTGATTCAGTGGCTAGTGCTTGTCAGTGTCTTGAATCTGTCTAGGCTAGCGACTGTATTTGTGTGTGCATGCACAAGTGTGTGTACATCTGAAAGTGAGAGACTGCTGGAGTGACAGTCTCTGGTTGTTGACGCTCAGCCACTGTGATGCTGTTGCGTATTGAGTGTCCATCACTTAGGAACAGTTTCTGTCTAAGCTCCGCTCGCCATCTTTGCAGAGCATCACATGAAGTGGTAATCAGTTCCCTTTGAGAGAAACAGGTGACTCTCCCTCAGCGATAATGTCGAACATATTCTGAAGTGATTGTAATGTGCCACTAAAATGTCTGTTTTAAAGGACCAGTGTGTTAGATCTGCAGCAGTTTATTTACAGAATATGGCAGAAAGGGAATGTAACATTTTAAAGTGCGTTTTCATTAGTGTATAATCACCTGAAAATAAGTTTCATCGTGTTTTCGTTACCTTAGAATGAGCTGTTCAAACAGCTGTTTTGCAAATTTCACAGCCACAGGGGGCTCTCCTATACACGCTTGGAAGGGGAGGGTGAGGCAAGGTTTTGCAGTTGGTTACAATCTGCAAGCTCACTGCCACTAAGTCCTACACACTGGTCCAGTGTGTAGGATTCGAGGCATCTAGCGGTGAGCTTCACCTCATCTCACACTCCCCTACCAAACGCGTAGTAGAACCTACGGTGGCTGCAAAGCATGCAAAAATCTGTGCTGGCACAGCAGAAAGTCACCTGACACTGTCTAGTTTTGCTGCTGTAAGCCAGATTTCAGACTTAACTCAACTGAGATCTTGAATGAGCACTTAGATCTTTTATTTTTTTATAGTTGGTACTTCTGATACTATCAAACATTAGTATTGTATTGTTTTAAACAATGTGGTATTGAAAAGTATTGAGTCATCCACACTTTAGACAACCTTATGGTGCAACATGGCGGCCTCACTTTCTGGTAAGAAAAACACAATTCTTATTTTCAGATGATTATACTCTAATAGAAACTCAAACATTCCATTTCTGCCATATTCTGCTCATAAATCCCCATAAACCATACGCACTGGACCTTTAAATACATGTGATGGTTAGTTTAGCTTATATTAAGACTCGAAATAAGGGGGAAATGGATAGCCTGGCTCCGTCTAAAAATAGAAAATAAATTGTGATATTTTGAGGATTATGTGCTGGATCATTTTTTTAATGGTTCCAGTAACTTCCTGGAATTCTGGCTGGTTTCCCAGAAACCTCACAGTGACAACACGACTGCAGGAAGTCGCTGCTCCTGATCAAGAAATAGTCCAGAACATAACTAACCCCCATGAAACGCAACATAACGTTTTAACATTAGGTGCATTTTGTTATCTTTGGACAGAGCCATGCTAGCTGTTTTCCCTTTTTCCAGTCTTTATGCTAAGCTAAGATAGCCAGCTGCTGGCTATAGCTTTATATTAAGCTGACATATATAGTATGAGAGTGGCATTGCTTCTCTCATACAACTCTTGACAAGAAAGCAAATAAGTGTATTTTCCAAAATGTCGCAAAGCTGTGAGTTTTGGTAAGTTTATACTGGATTTGTATAACTGTTAACAAAACAAAACATGAGGCTTTGCAATCAAACGTGTTGATGTGTTTTATTCTGTTAAGTTTTAAAGTTAAACAAAGGAAACTAGAACTTTTGGACTTAGATTTGTAGCTGAACCACTCCAAGAAGCTATAAAACACTAAAAAAAAAAGGTTGAACAAAGATATTCATAAAATGAGAATTCATCAAAAAATAAGAAGCATCATTTTTCTGAGTGAATATTAAGTGTAGAAATTATGAGTCCCCCAAAAATCGTTTAATCTTTCAGAGCCCATCCCAATATGACATATCGTCAAGCCCTACCCACAACCTGCAATAACACACATTTGTTCCCCCTTATTCTGCATACACTGCACATTCTTCATGTAAGCAAGAAAAATAAACAAAAAGGAGAAAACTCTCACCTGTTACCTAATGTCTGGCAGGTCGTCCACCTGTCTGCGGGGAGACAGGAGCCTCATCAGGTCAGGTAGCGTCCACTCATTATTAGAGACAAGCTGTGCTCTGATGGCTAACTGGAGTTCAGCCACCCTGAGTGGAGAGAGACAGATGTAGAAGAGGTTGTCATATTTTCCTGTGTTTTAGTGAAAATATCTGGTGTGTTTGGTAAACTCTCTGTCCAGTAGATCGTATGCATATCCTATGAACAGTTGGGATTAATAACATGTTGATGCTGCAGTAACTATAACCACCAGCTAAACACAGGCTTTGGTTTTGAAAGGGTTACGGAGCGTTTTTTTTTTTTCCTACCTTCTGTTTTCTTCCCATCTCTCTGCCCTTTCTCTCCTCACCATCTTGCCATGCTGAAATGACTCTGTTGTCTCTCCAAGCTTTCCCATGAGGCCTTGCCCTGTTCTCTGTTTGTTTGTGTGATCCCTTCCCTTAGGCCACTGTCCCACATCTGTGGAAGTATGTGTGTACACGTAGAGTATATTTGTGTGCAAGCACGAGTGTATTTGGAGCTTTGAACAGTGTACATGGATTGTGTTTGTGTATGTGTGTGTGTGTGTGTGTGCATGTGAATGTCTTTATGTGCATCTGTCTGTGTGTGTGTGTGTGTGTGTGTGTGTGTTGTAATCAGTGTGTAATCCCCTCCCTGAGGCCACTGTTCCACACAGCTGGACTCAGAGAGCCTCTGGAGGGTTTCTGTGCTATTCAAGCATCCTTTGCTCTTTCCACCTGACCGGGTGGTGTGTGTTGTGTGTGTGTGTGTGTGTGCGTGCGTGTTTTAACAGGTGCAGTACCGAGAGCTGAAACTGGATCCCAATCCCAGTCCAAATAAAAGGAAGAAAAACAACCCCGGGTAGATGACTGTGTCCGCCCACCAACTCCTCTCTTCTCCACTTTTCTTCTCGTCGTCTATTACTGGACACTGAGGAGCAGAGGAAGACGGCTCTGCACCGGCTCGGCTTTACTATCCTTCCTTTTTTCTTTCTTTCCTATTTTCTTCTCTTAAACCTTTTTTTTTCTGTCTTTAATTACTCATCTTGTACAGTGCAGTTTCCTGAGGTGTAGTTTTTTGTATGAAAAAAGACGAGTACAAGAAATCTCTTGAATTATTCTTATCACCGTTATGCTTTTGATTGATTTTAAAGGCGAGTGGGAAGGATGGATGGAATGACCTTTTTTCTCAGCCGTGTGAGCCACTCTCCTCCTTTCTTCTCTCCATCACTCTGACAGCTCAGAGGACTCTGACCATTTGCTTGCCACAAGTGTCACACAACTGAGTAAAACGAGTTTTAACATTTATACTCACCGTCTCGAAAAGCCAGTACGTCCATGTTTATCAGAATACAAGCCTTATACTAACATTCTGCATTATCGCGCTGCAATAGACTTTTTTTTTTTTTTTTTTTTTTTTTAGCTCATATTGTATTTATTAAATGATTTTGGTAATATGTTGATATTTTCTAATTGTTTTTGTACTGAAGTATCTTTTGTTTTGTTCCCCTCTTGGATGTGGTAATGCTGTTATGTTCAGTGGCAGTAATTTGGATTGTCTCCACTTAACTCAGCCGGCCAAGTTGATTAGCAATTATGGTGGTAGCCTCCAGATATGTCCGTCTACACAAACACAAAACTGGACCAACAGGCTGAGGGCTTGTGGTGGTATCTGTCTGTGCTTTAACACGGGGGCCAAATTTCCTTTTTTTGTAGATTTTTTCCAAAACAAAAACAAAAACAAAACAAAAAAATCATACCACAGTCGGTAGTGGTATTAGTACAGTGAGTCTGTTCTTCTTAAAATAGAGTGTGATTATGTAATAGTTATTAAAGAGATAGTTCAGATAATTTGAAGGTTGTATGAGGTACAGTCATTGCATAGGCCAGTCGAAACGAAATGTACTGCTGTGGACAGGGTCTGCAATAAAATTTGGCTCATTTAAAAAAAATTATATTTAGAATATTTTTCACTCTACCTTACCATCAGACAGCCTTTTCCAGTGGGACACAGCTGTTATATAACCAGACTTTTTTTTTTTCTTAGAAGACAGGAATTGCTGGTCTACTGTTGCCTTGATTGATTAGTCTGATTAGGTTACCAACAGGTGTGTCAAAAAGTTTTGAATTTTAATAAAAAATATTAATATAAAATAGAAGAAGCAGTAAAGTCTATTATTGATGCGAAGACACTGGTTTATAAGCTACTGAAAAAAACTGCCATTATTTTCAGTTTTCATAATTTTCACTAATATGGGAACGTCTGGTTCTGGTTCTCTGCTTCTCCAAATTGGGGGCTTGTCATCTGGCATCTACTGTTGTTAATGTAGTGAGTATTTATAAGTACCTCGTACAGTTAAATTACATTTAAATAATCTGAACTATCCCTTTAAATAATACCTAGAGGAAAAAAGAGCAGCACTGTTGAGTATTAGACAGTTGGTGTTAACGCCTCAGACCTTTATCACTTACTAAATGTCCAGATAATTTAGCTGCAGCCTCGTTAAGCTCCTTTAAAACATGTCAAAATCTGCAGTCAGTCACTCAGTGAGACACCTTCTGTGTGTGTCAGGAGGCGCAGCAGTCTGGGCCTTCTGCTGTCGCCCTGTTAATATAGATGTCACCCAGTCTATGCAGAGTGTCGCCAGGCAGGCAGGCCTTTAGGCAGCCGCAGCCCTAATCTTGTTTGAAAGGCTGGTCTCCTTTCCTCTCATGTCCCTGTGCGTTTGCCTCGGCGGCCACACACGAGAGCATTCACACTCTCAGACACCCACACACATAGACACACACACACACACACGCACACAAACCATCCCCGTCCTCTCACGTGAATTTGCTGCTTCTTTAAGAGATCTCACGTACACATACTGTACCTATACTTGCTCACAGATGAAAGCATAACATCCCATTTGAGCAGGCACATTCTCTCCCTCTCAGGCACACACACACACACACACACTCACACACACTCGCACAAACATGCTCTCTGTGATGCTGTGCCCCAGGCTGGCCGCCCTCTCCATCTGCCCCACCTCCTGTGCCCACAGCTCAACTTTGATCTGTCTTTCCAGAGACAGAGGCTTGTGTATGTGAACTGTGTATGTAAGGCTGTTTGCGTATACACGTTTATGCAATCAAAGACATGTTGCTTTTCTCAGCGTCGGTGTAGGTTACAATTGTATCTCCCCTCCAGCTGTAGACTGATGCGTAGATTCAGTCGATGTGTGTGTGTGTGTGTGTCAGCATGTAAAAGCATATGTGTGTGTAGTGTAGCAGAAGTGGCAGCTGTTATTTGGTGTGGAGTTTGCTGGTGTAGAAGGCCGTCAGCTAGCTGAGCAGCACGTCACCAGAGGTGGGAAGTAACTACACAATACAAACACTTTGTCACTGTACTTAAGTAGAGTTTTCAGGTCATCTTTTACTTTTACTCCTGACATTTTGACACAAATATCTGTACTTTGTGCTCCTTGTTTTTAATGCATTTGATGAAATTATTGATTATATAAATGTTTCATCATTGCGCGCCACCTTCCCAACATCAGGGCTGATTTCAACCTAAATGGATGGGACAATAACACATAGAAAATATGTTTCGTCGGTATATCCGTCAGTGCAATTCACAAACAAGACAAAATTACAGTAACAAGACATAATATGATGAAAATTACACGACAAAACGATGTAACGATGTGTGACAAGACAAACAAGATGTAACAAGATATAAGACAAAAATGACGCAACAAGAAGAAATGTAAAAGACAAAACTACATAAAAGACGTAACAAGATGAAAATGCCATAATAAGACGAAAATGACAGGTAAGAAGGTGCAAACGTAACAAGACTAAAATGGCCTAAAAGATCTAACAAGACATAACAAGGCGAAAAGGAAGTGACGAAACATTAAAGATATAATGATATAAAATACGAGGAAAAGGGCGTAGAAGATGTAACAAGATGAAAATGCCATAAAAGACGTCACAAAACAAAACGCAAGACGAAAATGGCGCATAAGACGTAAAAAGATTAAAAACACCATAAAAGATGCAACAAGATGAAAATGATGTATAAAGACGAAATGTGAAAGACATAACGACATAAGACAAAAATGACTTAAGACGAAATGTAAAAGACCTATCAACGAAAATGCTGTAAAATACTTAAAACAAAAGCAACAAGGCGCGATGATGCAAACAACATAAAAACACGTAACAAGATGAAAATGCCATAAAAGATGTAACAAGATGAAAATGACTTAATTAGACATTAGAAGGAATGACTTAACAGGACGAAATGTACAAGACATAACAAACAAAAACAACGTAAAAAGATGTAACAAGATGAGAATGCTGTAAAATAAAATGAATGATGAAACAGGCGGTAGCGACGTCCTTCAGAGGGTGACTTTTACTTTTGTTTTTGAGTACATTTTTGAGCCTATACTTTCTCACCTCCACTTGGTTAAAGAAGTTTTATTAGTACTTCTACTTTTACCTTCAGTCTTTCTTTACTTTATGTACTTCTACTTGAGTACAGAATATGTGTACTTTTGCCACCTCTGCAAGTCGCTGTGTGACAAGGCTCAGAGGGGACTTAGGCCTGAGATGTCAGGGACGGGGTGGATGTGTGCGTGTATGTGTGTGTTTTATGCTATTTCAAACCCCTCTTCCCATCATGCTTCTCTCCGTTTGCTCTCTCCGCGGTTCCCTCATTCGTCAGTGAGCGGGGTTGCGACCCTGTCTGAAGGGACGGTCTCCCGGGCTTCTTGCTGAGCATCTGTTGAAAGATCACAGCTCGGGCTACATTTGAGGAGGCCTCCTCTCATCCTACTGATCCCTGCCTCCATCTCCTTGCAACCCCCCCCCCACCCCCCATTTGTCTGTCTGTCTGTCTGTCTCTATCGCTCTAAACCCCCTCCACACCACAGCCAGAGCTCTCTGCTGCCATTTTGTCATCCTCTCACCCTGCCTGTCTGCCTGCCATCGCCTCTACCCTCTGCTGCTCCCTCCTCCCTCTTCACCCATCCATCTCCATGCTTAAATATCAACAGGCTCGGATCTGTCACTCCAGAGGGCCATTGATTTTGTTTTGTTGCTTTGAGGAATCCACTTGAAAGACAATAACAGACTGTCCCCCAAGAGCAGCGTCGCAGACTGATTATAGCCTCCTCAACAAACACACTCTGCGGCTGGTGAAGGATGGCTTTTTATAATGCCTGAAGGGACTGTTTGAATACCTGATATGTATGTGTCTACTACTGTATGTAGTTATTTTACAGCAAATTGTGGTGACTATTGTGTGGTATTGCATCCAAATACCGTTTCTTTTTTTCTTCTTCTGTTTTTGTAATTTATTATTAGGTTTTGGCTCTGTTTGCAAGCAAACCAAAGTGTTTTTTATTTTGTATGACGTAGAGAAAATAAATTATATAAAGGAATGTATCAGATGGACAGCTGTAAAGGATAAAAAAAAGCACTTTTATTTGCACCAAGTTGAAATGAGACTATTTATTTTTTAAATAATACTGTACATAGCTAACTACTTATTAATTTATGTTTGTATTTTATACAGTATGCCTGTTGATGGTCTGGTGATGATATTGTAATGTAGGTGTATGCCTGTCTCATTTTCTAAGATCTGTCTTTTTTCCGCCTGCGATGTTGCCTGCCTGTGACATCATCTTCATGTGCCCAGTTCTGACCAATGACATTTCAGGGCAGGAATAATGAGCTGAGACACATGGACATATATAAGTAGACGCACCATTGACAGCTTTGGTTTATTGCTGCGTTACAATGACGTTTTCTT
>JAJHUR010109501.1:1282-16550 GCA_027495735.1 Lutjanus campechanus | reverse complement strand
GACAGATCATGAAAATTGGACAACCTGAAGCCCAAAGATTGTTCTTAAAAGTCACTCTGTTATTCTGACCAGTGGCTCTTCTGGTTTAGCCAACTAATACTATAGTGAATGATAACATTCACTCTTAGTGTTGGTTTTTGGTCAAAAAACAGGTCTCAAGTGTTAAAGTTTCAGTTTGCATGCCCAACCATTCATCCTCTGACGTGGCACCATAGAAACGACACATAGAACATATACCAAAGGGGTCAGGATGGAAAGGTTTATGGAAAATGTGGTCTCCGTTTGGAAAAAAAAAAGGAGAAAATACACACAAAACATCATCTCCACTTTGTTCTCACAGCAACTATACCCTATAAAACACAAAAACAACTCGATCCCTGTAGTCATGCACAATATATTTTGCCGTTTCTGATGATATTATTCACAGAAAAATCTTTAATTGTAGCGAATTGCATCCTCTCAACCCTCAACAACATTGTGGTTGGCATTTCCGCTACAGAATAATATCCGTAATGTTTGTGTCTGTGTCCTCTGTTAAGCAGAATAACCTTAGAACGAACCATCATGCATTGCAGAGGTCATGCTTAATGCTACGTGGTTAGCGGTAGCTTGTTAGCAGCCTGATCCAGTTAGAGCTGCAACAAAGCTGCACACATTTCCCAAAGAAGAGGAATTACAACCATAATCGTTCTTGTCATTTGCACAGCAATTTTACTCCTGAATGCCTCGTTTTAGGGAGGAATTAATAAAAAAAAAAGAAAAAAAGAATCGCATGAGCTTCAGGTGCCGAGGAGTTCACCCTTTTCCCACTCATCCTTGCCTGCAGCCCTGCGACGCTCTCTCAGTCTCTCTCTCGGTTTCTTATTATCAGTTAATAATTCTTTCTCATTCAAGCAAATTAGAGAAACTTGACTGTGTTAGAGCGAGTCCAGCATGGAGCTGCAGGCAGAGAGGAGGCTAAATGGCAGAAATTCCCCCCAGAGCAAAGAGCGCATGAAGCACAACATTGTGTCCACCACAAAAGCCGCTCTGTAGTTTTGATCCCCTCTAATTTAATTAGCCCAAGAGGTAGTGCATTAATTTGCCAGGAATTCTTCTGATGCAGAAAGCCGCCCCCGGTGCATGGAGGGAGTGAGGGGAAGAAGAAACCTCCTTATTGCTTTTGTGCAGTTGAAGCGGAGGACATTTTCTTCCATCTTATGTGCCATGGTGCAAGAGCTTAGATAGGATTGATCTCTATCAGCATTTGTGCGTAATTCCGGGGACTTTTTTTGTCATTACAAAGCAAAGCTCATCATAGTTTAATGTTATTCCCGCTCTAAGTCGATTGAGTCTTTCTCCGTCCTTTGGCAACAAATATTAAGGACTCCAGCTTTCACAGGGAATTACTGATCAACTGCATCTTCCAGTACAACTATACTACATATATAATTACTCTATTCTCTATTATATAAATACAGACAAGTGTTAGTAGTGTAATCTGAGTCCTGTCTGCTTCAACACATCCAGTTGAAGATCACTTTTTCTTTGAAAAATCTTTTTTTTTTATGTTGTTATTTTATTCTTCTGTTCGTTTGTAGTTCTGTCACTTAGAACTTGTGTTTAACCATCCAATTCCAGGTGTTAAAGGAGTAGTTTGCATTATTTGAAGTGGGACTGGATGAGGTACTCATCAATAGTCATTGCAGTAGATTGCAATCAACAAGCCCCCAGTTTGGAGAAGCAGAGAGGAGTAGCTGCACAGAAGCTAAGCAATGTACCACTGTGGACAGGGTGAGCAACAAAACTATATTATTTTAGCCACTTAAAAAAGGTCCACCTAATATTTTCACCACTTTACCTTGCCATCAGACTGCCTTTTCTGACAGGAAAACTCTGTTATGTGTGTCAAATATTGTGCTCTCCAAACCAACCAAACTCCATTCGCAAAATAGCCAATTTTACCTCACAGAACACATGAGATGCCGGTGTGCCGCTGCCTCGTTTTTTTCATTTTTTTGTGATTTTGGATAGTTCAGATTCACCAAAGTCACAAAATAAGACAAACAACCAAACCGTTTGAGGCAGCAGTGGACCAGCAACTCCTGTGTTCTGCAAGGTATAATTACTGATTTCGCTCATGGAGTTTGGTTGGTGTGGAGAGAGCGATATTTGGCTTGTATAATGGTGTCTGACAGAAAAGGTAAAGTGGTGAAAATATTCTAAATGTCGTGTACACATAAAGTGATACTGATTTTTTTACGTGGACGAAGAGGATGGATAAGTACCACATACAACCCCACCTAAAATTAATCAAACTAGCCCTTTAAATGACTTAAATTTAACTCTGGATACTCTGGATTTAGGTATAAAGTGCAAAAAAGAATGAAAGCAATAACTTTGAGGACATTAATAATACACATTAGTCATTTAACAATTAAAAGACACTTTTCTACAATACATGACTCTCATCATATAAAAAAATCTAAGATCATAATCACTGCAGTTGTCACAGGAGAGGAAGACGTTTCATTTAGGTTAACTATCACTATTACAGTCATTTTCATTTAAAAGGAAAAACTGAAAAACATGATTTAATTATCATGCAATGTTCTTGATAAGTGAAGATCGGGGCTATTTGATAATATAAATTTTTTGAGCTATTGCGCACAGCTCCTTTTGATAATCTTTCATCTTGAGACACTCTCTTGTGTGATTATACTAAATTGAAGAGGCCTACACCATAGTCATTAAAGAATCACTTCTCATTTTGTAATTAGAGGGCTTCCAGTGGTCCACTAAAAGATACCAGCCTGTAGCTCATCATTTCATACACTGATAACCATAAAATGCGTGCGTTGTCTCCAAGTATATATGTTCTCACAGCTGTACTGCCACAGCTGTACTTGCAGTATTAGTTGTATTTTTGGTGTTGAATCCTATAAAACCTCTGAGTTGAAATCACAGGAGACATATTGTAAAGGTACAGTCAAATTTAAAGGAATCTCTGCAGATATTCACACCATTATTTCAGTAATGCATTGCTTGTTTGTCAACTTTGCTCAACTTTGACCGGTGAAGTTGCACATTCAGCCAGTAGGAACAGTGCTGTCTCGATCCATCCTGTCTTTGAAAACGGAGCAGTCATTGTTGTAGCAGTGCGTCATTAACGGGTTTTGTGCAACGTCACGTTACCTGACCAAGAACACGTTGTTTATCTTCGTTTGATTCATGATAACACTTTTTTGTTGACAATTGCTGGCTAGTTTAATTGCACTGAAGACACACGTGAGTGTATCTAAGAAAAACTGAGTATCTTCTTACTCTTAACTTGCAAAATTCTCACTCCAGCATTTGTCACTCCTGGTCCTTCCGTCTGTATGTCGAAGTGTCCTTAGGGCGTGATACTGGACCCCAAACTGTGATGTGTGTGTGTGCATAGAAAGCACTTTGTCACTCCTGATGCGCTGGTTGGCACTTTGCACGCCAGCCTCTAACATCACTATATGAACGTGTGTTTAAATGGATGAATGTTGACGTGTGTTGTAAAGCACTTTGAATGGTCAGTAGACCAGACAAGGACAATACAGATTCAATCCATGTACCATTTACTTTTGTGATCAGCTTCTAACTCAATCAGATGACAGATGCATCTGATCTGATGTGATGCTTCTTTGCTCCCTGCTTTGCAAACTGTACTTCCACTGAAGTTGTTCCTGTGACTTGATGCTACTTTGAAATCATATTGTACAGAAAAAAAAGTCCACATGCATCATCCATGCTAAACTCTTACAATGCAATTCTGAGTCGGTGATATTGGGAATTCCTGCTGTAACTCTCACTCTGCAAAAAGGGCTACACAAATATACAGAAATTACTGCAACATCACAATTGAAATCTAAATGAAGTGCGATATTAATGCTAATACAGCAGATTTGGCTAATTAAAGGCACATTTGTAACATTTCCTCATTAATATGTCTAAAAAATATTGGACCTTTGTGATATACTGTACTTTGTTGAATTGTGTACTCATATTATCTCAAATGAAATTGATATTTAAATTCCAGGTTTACTGCATTTATTTGATCACCTGTCAGTGGCCTCATATCCACTTTACCCCCTTCTAACTGCCCGGTCATGAATGTAAACCAGAGTGCCGACCAGAATTGTCTTGTTTTAAAGGCAACTACAAAACCTTCATCATCAAAACTCACCTGAAACTTTCCACTCTATCACACAAGAAGGTGTGCTGCTACTCTGCTAGGAAAGTGCAACACGTGGACTTTCTAGTGATCCACTTTGAGAACTCATCTATAATTCAGAGACAATCGCAACCCTCGACTCAGAACCCAGGTTAACCAGCGAGCGCTGCATTTGTTTTGCCGCGAGCAACATTGTTTTCTCCTTTCCCCGAGGCAGAAATCCCTGCTCTGATGTGTCCCCTTTTTGTCCGCCCTCCGTCCTAAGGTACATTTTCACCGTGGAGAGGTAAAAGCATGGGTGAGATGTTTTATACGCGCAGTACAAGTGCACAGACCAGGGGCTCAGCGGGATAAATAATTCACCGGAGCATGTTTGAACAGGTACGGAAATAATCCAACAGCAAAGTGAGAGTGGATATACACCCTCCTCCTCCTCCTCTTCTGCCTCCCGATGGTTTCAGAACAACTTGGAAGTGCAGAGAGGTCTCTAAACATATCACCCAGGCCGGATGAAATATTAAAGGTTATTGGTTAGCGTGAGAGCGTGCTGCTCCAGTGTCTCCTGTGCTGAGACAAGCAGGTAAACTTAACTTCCCACTCAGAGTAGGCAGGTTGAGATATCTGACACTGGTAAATATTACATAGAAGTGTGTGCTATCCAAGGGGCAGGTAAGCTGATTTCACAGAACCCGCAGTCTCCTTTACTTTTAAACAACATAAATCTTTTTACCTCTATTTGATCAAGGATGATTTCCTATGTGTACATGGTCTTTCTCAGTTGTCCTGTGCATCCAATATACACCATCATCTATACAGATACACTTCAGCACACCCAAAGTTGTGATGTATTTATAGTGAAACAGTTACAAACCCTGGTTTAGATCAAAATTACTTTGTGATCTATTTATTTAATTATTGTGTGACTCAAAGTCCAACAACTACTACACCTCTGAAATAAAAACACAGGGAACTATTAAATATTTAACTATTTAGAGGCACGTTTCCAATTTTCTGGCAGGGCAGCCTATGGCACTTATATGTCATGTTTTATCCAGTCGAAGGACATCCTGGAGGGTACTTTATCATGTTTTGTCCACTGGTGGGGCACCCTAGAGGGCACTTTATGTTATGTCCACTGCAAGGCCAATCTAGATGACACTGCCATGTTTTGTCCATCCTGGAGGGGACTGTGTTATGTTTTGTCCACCCTAGAGGGGAAAATGTTATGTTTTGTCCACTGGAAAGGCACCTTAGAGCAGTGTTCCCCAACACCTGATTCAAATGATCAGCTCATAAAGCCTGATAACGATCTGATCATTTGAATCAGGTGTGTTGGAGCAGGGAAACATCTAAAACATGCAGGGCATGGGGTCCCTGAGGACCAGGGTTGGGAAACACTGCCGTAGAGGACACTTTGCCATGTTTTGTCCACCCTAGAGGGGACTTTGTTATGTTTTGTCTACTGGAAGGGCACCTCGGTGGGTTCTTTGTTATGATTTGTTCACTGGAAGGCCTCTCTAGAGGGGACTTTGTCATGTTTTGTCCACTGGAAGGACACCCTAGAAGGCACATTATTATATTTTTCTACCTAAAGGGTACTCTAGGGGGACTTTGTCACATACTCTCCACTTGAACGGCACTTTAGAGGACACTTGATCATGTTTTCTCCACTGGAAGGGTACCCTAGAGGGCACTTAATTATGTTTTGTCCACTGTAAAAACACTGTAGAGGACAAATTCTGATGTTTTCTCCACTGGAGTCACCCCCTCTGCCCCACATCCAAGTCCACCAGTGTACTCCCACATGGCTGCAGAGTGTAAAAAGTCCTGATCTTCTCCTGGTAGCCACTGAGAAGCTTCACAAGACCAGTTTTAAAATTGAGAATGATGGGCATGGACTTGCAGGAAGAGGTCAAGTTCAGACATTCATGATAAAACGGCTTTGGTAACACTCCAACATGTAATATGATTAAATTAGATCTTTAATGTTCCCAATGTCCCCAATTTGGTTTCCAGACAGTGGTCAAATGAAAAAAAAAGAAAAACAAAACAAAACAGTACAAAATTAAATTAAAATAATTACACATAATACAATTATTGGCGTCATTACTTCTGTTTTAAATGTCATTGATCTCGAAAGCCATGCAAGAAAAAGAAATAGCAGACAACCGCCAGGTATCTTGCCAAATCACCCTTTGTTTAAAAAGTGTGAATTCCTAGTTGCCCGGCAGTATAGACAAGTAGAAAAATCATCTCATCATCTTTCCTTTTAGTGCTACACTTTGACTTGTCATAGCAGGAAAAGCACTAATTGACTTAATTGAATGCATCCATTATTAATGTCATTAGTGACATCAGTGAGTTTCATCGTCGGGGATGGATTACAAGTGTTTGCTGGAATACAGCGTCAGTATTTGTTTGGAGGGCAGTGCATTGATTTTGAACAGATTTGTATCTCTTTCCATATGTGCTGTAAACAACTCATTGTAGACCACAAATCAAAGCATCAAATGCCATTTACTGCAACACAAAAACACAAAAAAAATGTGTTGTGTCACATGACAGAGGATATTGTTTTGGAAATTTAAAAAATTGGTATCATTTAGCTCTAAATGTCTGTACATAGGGTAGAAACCAGCAGTGAAAATGCATTCAAATATTGAAATCATAAAAAAAACAAAAACCTGCAGTAGAAATTTGGCCTGCTTGTAATAGTGTAAAATTCACCTACTTTTAGTTTCCCTAATGGTATCATGTTTTAGTGCTTTGAGAAGCTATAAGAGTGGCAAGCCATTATTCTGAAACCTCAATAATCCAAAAAATGTCCCCTTGGACCAAAAGTGTATTTGCCCAACAGCCTTTTACCATGAAAACAAATGGCCATTGCTCTGAACACAAACATAACTTACATATTTATTTTTACCCAAACTTTGCCTTAATCCAACCAAGTATGTTTAGTACCTAAATCTAACCAAGTACTTTTGATGCCTAAACCTAACCAAGTAGTTTGGTACTTAAACCTAACCAAGTATTTTTGGTACCTAAATCTAGCCAAGTAGTTGTGGTGTCTAGCCCTAACCAAGTACTTTTGTTAACTAAACTTTACCAAGTGTTTTTGTTGCCTAAACGTTTTTAGTAAATACATCTTAACCAGGTAGTTTTGGTACCTAAACCTAACCAAGTACTTTTGGTACCTAAACTTAACCAGGTATCTTGGCGCCTAAACCCAAACAAGTATTTTTGGTACCTAAACTCAACTATTTTGATGCCTAAACGCAGCCTAAATAAGTAGTTTCAGTGTCTTAACCTAACTAAGGATTTTTGGTCCCTAAACCCAGACAAGTATTTTTGTTGCATAAACCTGACCAAGTATTTTTTGTGTCTTAACCTACCTCAATATTTTGTTACATCAACCTAACCAAACTGTGACTGTTTATTATTCTTACCATGATGACAAAGGTCACTTGACTATAATGACGAAGGTCAACTGATTATTGTTGTCATGACGCTGTCATGTTGTACAGTCACCTAAAGTTCATGTCAAAATACACTAAGATATTAGGGGCAAAAAACTTCAGGGAGAGCATGTATGTTTGGGATGATGGGCCATTGGAGCAATGAGCTGAAAATGTGCTGTTGGACAAATGGGCTTTTGGTCCAGTGGGGAATTTTATGGACTATTGGGGTTTGGAATAATGGGCTGTTGGAACCATGGCCTGTCCCCATCAGTCACTGTGTTATATGAATACTGCACGATCGCTCAGTACCTCAGTGTATTAATCTCTTTCTTAATATCATATATTATTGATTAAACAGATAGTCTCTTTAGTTAGGTGTACCTGGACACAGACCTCTCAAAAATCTGAGCTAACATGGTGTTACCAGTTAGTTGTAGCAACAAGGTATCACTTTTTAAAGTGCATTACATCAATGTAGACCCTTCTTTTACTTTGTATGGCTAATAAACATGATCTTAGTGGATCATATCTAACCACAGTGAGTAATAGTGAACACAGAGACAGAGACTAAACTCACTCACCCACTTTAACCTCTTTGTTTTTCGCCCTGAGCATCATAGCAGACCCCAGGAAAGGACGGAAAGGGGGGTGGAGGGGCGATGGTGGGGGTGGAGGCAGCAGCCTCACGGTGGCCGCGGGCTGGAGGGGTGAGGGGGGGGTGGGGGGTGAGACGGGGGGTGAGGGGATAATTAAGCGAGCACGGTGACAGCTGCAGCAGGTCCCGAGCAAAAGGCCTGAGCTCCACTGAGCTGAATTAATGGCATCAGTGGAGCCCGGCAGCGCCGCCACCGCCGCTAACATTTGATCATTAATTATTAGCCTTTTGACAGAGCCGGGCCTCGTAACCCCTCACCTGCCCATCGGCAAGGCCTCACCTGTACCACACACATCTCACATACAGTATACAGATACATGCACATTCAGAATTATGAATCAGAACAGCTTCATTTGTAGGTTTCAGGACAGAGACACAAAAAAAATCTTCTCACTTATCTGCTTTATTTGTAACTTAAACCCCTTTCTAATACCAAAAATAAAATCCCTCTAATTCATGATCTTTTTCTACATTGTCGTCATATCAAAATGTGAGATTTCAGTGCCAGTTTGTCACTTCCTGATACATTCCCATCCTGTCAGATGCTTGCTGGGATTCCACCACTCACATGCTGTTATAATCACACAAATGACATAATTGTCACAGATGAATAATATAACCTCACATTTTCCCAAAGGAGATGCAAAGCACACAATTGTCACTCGACAGTACCTACCTCAGAGAGGTGACACTGATACAGACTATTATAAATAGACAACCACTCCCTGTGCTCCATTTCTGGTAAAACACAAGTGTCTCTCTGACCTCAGCGACAGAATAAAAGAAAATAAACACCATTTTCCAAATGTCTATTGAGAATTAACACAATTGAAATAAGAGTTAGGCTCTAGCTCTGTTAAAACCTAACCTACCTCCTCTTTCATTCAGTCACAAGTGGTCAGTCGCTCACACTGAGCGATAGGCTCGGCTTGCAGTCAGTTTTTCAGTTCGTCTTCGCAGCAGGTCAGTCAAGTTCTTCCACAACAAACTGGGAAAACCCTTTCAGGGATGTGATTTTTCCGGATTAATCCAGAATTCCGGATTTTGCGAATATGTGACCCACGTGAATCATGCAGATCTGCAAATAAAATATTTTATGGTCGCGCTCTTCTGCATGTTTGACCAAGGACTGGGCTGAGCTCCTACACATACACACACATACACACACAGCTGACAGTAGAGCAGAGAGGCTGCGCTGGAGACAGTGAACCAGGTGAAGTGAAAGTAACACTTTACTCGAGCAGACGACAAACCTGAGTAAAAAGCAGACAAGACTATATTTCCTTTATTTCTAGTTATCAGCTGCTTGTTAAGCTGAAAACAAATTGAACAAACAAACTCGTTCTCTGTATGTAGCTGTAACTGTAACTGTTTATCTTAGAATCTTAAGATTGGGCAGATTTCTGTAAACTTAGCTCCTGTTTGAGACAGTAGCCACCCCTCCAAACTAGGAATATAGTGTGATTGTTTGCTATGAGATATCATTGAATGTATATAACGACTTTCATGTAGCCCAAAGGCCTTTACACCAAAGATTACATGCACCAAGTGATTCACATAAAAACATAGAGATAGACTGGGCATATAAACAGGAATATAATGCCGTAATTAATGTAAAATGAGATGAAAAATAAAAAGAAATTAGATAAGATGAGAATAGGACACAAAGAATACATCTTTACATGGTTTAAACCTCCTTGATAATAACAGTAAGAGTAAAATAAGGATAAAAAATAATGCATAACATAAGATGATCATCAAAGGTTAATCGTTGCTTTAATCTCATGTCCATCCCATTCTTGTGAATGTGATATCTCAGGGATGCTTTGGGAATTTTTTTTAAATTTGGTACAAATGTCCATTCAAGAATGAACTGATTACATGTTGGTTGAAGGTCACAGTGATCTCACTTACATAAGTTATTGGCCACAACTCAAGGATTCATACAACTAATTATGACAACATTTCACAGTAGCAGTGTAATTACATTACAAAATAAAGGTAATTGTAGCCTGTGACATTTACTGACAAAAATGTGTAATTAGATTACAGCTACTAATCTAAAAAAAAAAAGAAAACCTGACCAAAGTACATAAATACATAAAGTGCAAGAGTGTCCACATACTTTTGGCCATTTAATGTCAGTCTAAAGGGTTTAAATACTCTTAAGGGGCTCTCCTGCCTGAAAAGATGAAAGAATCCATTGAACCACTGGATTCTTTTGGGGGGGGGGGTTTGCATTAAAATGGTTAAATTAAAAGAGGATAGATATGAGCACTACTAACGATTCAGCCTAAAAACCTTCAGTATCAGTCGCTCAGCACCTTTCAAACAGCAGCACCACTGCAGAGGCCGTATCATCTCAGTGATTATACCCCAGTCTGAGGGCCAGAAAGAGGAGAAACGTTTTGACTGCCTGGTTTACGCTCGACAGACGAGCTCGCCCCTTCACTACGTGAGAGGTCTGTTTCATCATTCCCAGAGGTCCCCCCATGCATCCTCCATGCTCTCCTTCCTCCATACCTAGTTCTGATCTGAACGTAGGCATGGTGCGCGGCGGATGAGGTAACACCAGGCAATCTCAACATGGTGCCGCTTACATCAACCCGCCGGTTCAGATGAGCTGCCAGACCATCGCTGCTAATCAGAATTTCTGCTCTTATAATTGACCTTCCCGATTGAATAAAAATTAAATAAAATTAAAATAGAAGACGCTGGTGCCGATCCACGGCGGGCCTGGCTCGCTCACAAAGCTTGCAATTAACGCTAATCGGGGACAGGCCGTCCACTGATTTAGGTGAGGGCGTCTCAAGTCTGGAGAAGACCGGAGTGTGCCAAGCAAGCCTGTTAGGGAGAAGCTCAGAGGGGCCCTTTTAAAGATTGAAGCCCTGGCATGTTGCAGGGTTTTGATTGCACTCCACCGAGTGAGAGCTCCGGCTTGGAGGAAATTTACATGTCACAACCTCTGCAGAGGAGATACAGGTAGTTAATCACATCACACACAGTGACAGCATCAGAGTCATATGACTAAATTAGATTTATTTATATAATAGTTTTCAAAATCTAAATTAGTGCTACACAATTAAACTCTGAACATTAACTTTCCCCTTTTTTTATTCCCCTTGAAGGGGAACTCCACCAATTTTACAGATGAAGTTCAGTTTAATCATCGCAGGAAGTATAAAATCTTCTGAAGCTCTGGAGGGAGCTTTCCAAAGTTAAAAAAATGAACCATTTTAATGTCATCAGACGACAGAAAGTCTGTGTTACAAACTGGAGGGGTGCTGTTTGAAATAACTGGGCATTTATGAGGCAGGAAAGGTCAAATGAAAGACGGCTTGACCTCTAAAATGGGATATTTTTGGAGCTTGGTTCATACAGGGCTGTCACTTCTGAGTCCTTTAACTGAAAGGAGGTATAAAGATAACTAGAATATCCCTTTAAGTTGCTTTAAGGTTGTTAAAGCTACATAATTTTTACACTGGGTGAAATATTCCAGCACAAGAGTCATGTCACCAGTGACTTCCCATCAAATAGAAATATTCAGGATATCTTATGCATCTTTTTGTTCATGATTTATAAGCATGTCAGTTGAATTTGGTGCACTAATACTAATAGGTAAACTATTTCAAAGTATTTAGGCTAAAATGTAGACATAGTTGTAGTTGATGTCAGTCTACAATGTGGGTAAAATGACTTAAGTTCAATTGTTTTTAACACTTTATTTAAAGGGATGTTCATAAAACTGTCATACACATGTCATAACCATGAAGTAGTTTTTAGGAATGTTTTCAACTGTTGTCATTAAGTGTGATTTAGTAAATTATGTAATTTTTAATGAAGAGTTGAGATGTCTTTGCTAAGACAACTTGACATTAATCAAGCCAAAAATGTCTTTGTAATGACTTTACATTATCATGTAAACTAGCTAACTGCTACTCTGTCAGAGAAAATAGTCATGACACACTTATAAGAGTCTCATGACATGTTTAAGTTTGATAATGTCAATGTCAAATTGTTATAGAGACAATAACAGGTTACGTTGTCTTTATTAATGTCAAGTTGTCATAACAAAGACATTTTTATCTTGGTTAATGTCAAGTTGCTGTAACAAAGACATAATTGCCTTGATTAATGTCACATTGTCATAACAGACACATTTCAAACAATGTCAACTTTGCATTAAAATGTCATAAGTGACCAAATAATACTAAATGACAACGATAATAGACACTGATAAAGACTCCTTCACATTCATTACAGGTGTCATGACAGAATAATTAGGATAAACGAAACAGTTTCTTTGAATTTGATCAAGTTGTCATAACAGTGACATTATTGGCTTGGCTAATGTCAAATCGTTATAACTGACATCTTAGCAATGTCAACTTTGCATTAAAAACTAGGTAGCTGATCAAATGACACTTAAAGAAAACAGTCATAAACAATCATAAATACGCCTTCATGTTCATGACATGTGTCATGACATGGCTATGACAGTATAATGTCATTTTAAAGCTTAAACATAAATAGTTTCTTTAAATTTGATCATGTCAAGTTATGAAACAGATAATAACAGGTTATGTTGTCTTGGTTAATGTCAAGTGGTCATAAGAAAGGCATTGTTGGCTTGATTAATGTCAAGTTGTTAACACAGACATTTTAACAATGTCAACTTTGCATGGTTGAAATCAACTTCTGTGTGTCCTTGTCAAGGCAAACAAGAAAAGATAAGAGATGTTGCCTTGAAATCAAGAAAAGGTCAAATAGATTTTAGGAAATAAAGTGGGAAATACAGTGGAATGACATTCTTACATGCACCTGTTCAAAAGATGTGTTACCAGTTAGTCTTTTGGGAATCAAATTCAGTTAAATTTACCTGCTGAGATGAAAATTGTTTGTGATGAAGACCTGTAATGAAGTTGCATCCTATAAGAGATGATTTCACAGGATCCATGCACATAATAGGTCACACACATACAGTCTTTGTCCTAATGGCCACTCACACTCATGCTCTGACCTGCGCGGAGGATCCCAGCCCCCAGGTTGAGAACCTCAGCTTCACTTAACGTGTTCATTTACCTTGAGCTATATTTACCCTGATCACAAAGAGAGTCTCTTAAGACTCCACTTCCACTCTCTCTATTGAGTCTCCTCACAAACGCCTCGCCGTGCACAATGAGAGTAGAGAGCATTCAGTGTAACGAATGGGGAGATGTGTGCACAGTGTAATGGCCCGCGGGCCCTAATTGCGCCGATTGATTCGAGTTGCCGACTTCGACCATAGAATTTTTATCTGAGGAAACCATCTTGAAGGAGAGGCCAATGATGACATTTATTTTTCACAGTTAACATCTTTACCCCCCCCACCCCCACCCCACCCCATCCACACTCACCAAGTTTACATTAGAGATGGAGATCACAAGATGTGCTAACTGTATGTATGCACTGTGTATGTGTGTGCGTATCTCACATGGACCTCCTTTCAAAGCACTTTAGATGCTATTCAATTGATATGGCCATTAATGCGTGGAAGGGGAACCATTTCGGCGTGACTCTTGATGTGTCTGCATTTCACTGCCTTTTTCTTTCTATAGAGAGCTTCTATAGAAAGCCTTCTTTCTCTCTCTGTTCCGCAGCATTAGTAATTATCACGAGGATGCCTCCTAGCCTCACTGCAGAAGGAAAAAAACAAAAAAAACAAAAAACCCGTCTTTACTCGTCAGAGAACAGAGACGTCAATTTAGGCCCCGCTCTCCCCCCCTGTTAGCGCGGGGTTTTGAATTAAAAACATCCTTCACAGGTCGTCTCTTTGTGCGCAGCCGTGCAGCAGCAGCAGGTTCGGGAAAACTTCAATTATTTTCCATTAACAGGGATACAATTGATCTAAACATGTGGTGAATGGGCCAATAGCACCACCTTAAAAGGAGGCGGTTTTAAGGGAGTGAAGTTGCACAGACTGAGCACCCCTATGGATCAGCCCTCTGGATCTATACAATCTAGAGGCCCTCCTGCCTCAACCTGATTGAATACCACGCAGAGGGCCTGTGGAGAGACTCTAGTAACCGTATGCCATTGTCCAGATGCTCACCTACAGTCACCAAGTGGGGGTAAAGACAGTGCAGGAGGGGGCAGTGGCACTACGGAGGGGAGGCGAGCATGTTTTTGACTTACTGCCAGTTCAGATCTCCAGCGGGGGGGAGTGGCACGTTTGGCAAAGTGGATCTTGACGCTGTGGAACCGCACACAAAAGAAGCAAGATTTAAAGGGATAGTTTAGGTTATTTGAAGTGGGGTTGTATGAGGACCTTAGATAGTGTGTTAGCTACAGTAGATGCTGGTCAGCATGCACCCAGTTTGGAGAAGCAGAGAGGAGCACCAGCACAGAAGCCAAGTAATGAATTGCTGTGGACAGGGGCAGCAACAAAAGGTATTTTAGCCATTTAAAAAGGGTCCACCTAAAAAAAACCCCACTAAACTCCATAGACAAAATCAATCATTTTAACTCACAGAACACAAGAATCACTGCTCTACTGCTACCTCCATCTGTTAGTTTCTTTGTGTTTCTGTGTGACTTTGGTGAATCCAAACTATCCTTTTAAAACACTGAAGTCACATAAAAAACACAAACAAGCAAATAGATTGAGGCACTGCTAGAGCAGCAACTTCTGTGTTCTGCAAGGTAAAATGTTTGAATTTGTTTGAATTTTTTTTTTAATTAGGGCCTCATACAACCCTACATCAAATAATCCAATCCCTATAAGTAGGAAGAAATCCTGACTTCAGAAACTATACACAGCATGTTTACGGCATGTTTCAATCAGGCCAATCCGTGACCATTGGTCATACATGCTTTTTGCTGATTTTCATTTCAAAAATACCCAGAGTCACTTAGATGCTGTGTATCCATGCACCCAAAACTTGATATGACCACAGCTCAGACAACCTTTGCCAAAAAAATAAGAGAAAAAAA
>JAJHUR010109499.1:2460-30459 GCA_027495735.1 Lutjanus campechanus | reverse complement strand
AAAAAAAAAAAAAAAAATGTCTACAGATTTATAACCTTTTAGCTTATAATGTGCACGTTATTAATTTTATATTAAGGGAAACAACAGTGGTGCTCACTTGTTGAATGAAGAAGAAATTTAACAAGGATGGACAGTTTCTGAGAAGCACTCGATGTAACTGAATCATCATGTATCGAATCAAAACAAAACTATTCTGAATTGCATTGGGAGGTCAGTGTATTATCCAGCCCTATTAAAGATAAATGTTCATCCATCTTTTACTTTATTACATTTGAGGTTCTCTGAAGCTTCAATTTAAGTAAAACCATAGTTCTGCCATCTTTTTTTTTCTAACGCTGCTTGGTGTGAGTCATTATGATAACTAGAAGACTGTGTTGATTGTGTTTCATTTCAGGCCATTTATGTGTTGGATTTCTTCTGGAATGAGGCATGGTACCTGAAGACCATTGATATCTGCCATGATCACTTTGGATGGTATCTGGGCTGGGGTGACTGTGTCTGGCTGCCCTACCTCTACACACTGCAGGTAACACACACAAACACACACACACTCATACATGCTATCACACAGAGAGGAATAATTATGTTGTAAATACGAAATGATATCTTGAGTGGTACTTTGCAGTGTCGTGTGTAAATACCTCTCTGATGTCAAGAAAATCTGATTTTATAGCTGTGTGGACTTTAAAAAGTAGGTCACATTTCTAAACTTGTCATCCACATAAGCATTGTTGTAATTTATCTTTCTAAGTAAGCTTTAAAAATGAAAGAAGAGAATGTGTGAGTGAGTGTCATAGAAATATCTGTATTTTGAAGTACACCATACAGATACAGATTTTTTTTTAAAAATGGCAATAAAGGCCCGTTTCCAGCAAATTAGCTCTTGGTCTTGAATGGAACCGGTTCAAGCACAAAAAACAAAACAAAACAAAATTCTTGGAACTTGTGGAACTTGGCTTATGAAAATTCTTGGAGTACTCTTTAAAGGAGCTTCCCAGCAAAAGTTTTTCACACGATTGTAACTGGTGTGACATCTTGAATCTTGAATCTTGGAAACTTTTCCACCAGTTTTGAGTGGAAACATTGTAATCATGGATGTCATCAACAGAGGGCGCTGCATAACGACCTAAAGAATATGACATGCCCTCTTTGGTTCCCAAGGACAACTTATTATTTTTTTGTTCCAGCTGGAAACTAATCTTTTGGGCCCCAAACTAAGTTGATTTTTTGTTGAAGTTCTCCAAACGGTTCAATATTAGGTGTGTGAACAGAACGGGGCCAGTTCCATGTTAGTGGAAAAGTCCTATAAGTGTAAATAAATGTGTTTCTCCAGGGTCTGTACCTGGTGTACCACCCAGTCCAGCTCTCAGACACCCATGCCCTGGCTGTCCTGTTGCTCGGCCTCGTCGGGTATTACATCTTCCGCTCCACCAACCACCAGAAGGACCTGTTCCGGCGCACCGAGGGCGCCTGCTCCATCTGGGGCCGAAAGCCAACCTACATCGAATGTTCGTATCGCTCGGCTGACGGTGGCATCCACCACAGCAAGCTCATGACCTCAGGTTTCTGGGGAGTGGCCCGGCACTTGAACTACACCGGTGACCTGATGGGGTCGCTGGCCTACTGCGCCGCTTGCGGCTTCGGCCACATACTCCCGTACTTCTACATTGTTTACATGACCATCCTGCTGGTTCACCGCTGTGTGCGCGACGAGCACCGCTGCAGCAGCAAGTATGGCAAGGACTGGAAGCGCTACACAGATGCTGTGCCATGCAGGCTGATTCCTGGAGTGTTTTAGAGAGGAGAAGGGGAAGAAGAGTGGGAGGAGGGTGGAAGAGGGATGGAGCGGGGGCTAAGATTAAAACAGATAACAGACAATATGTAATTGGAATGGGGCAGCAAGATAAACATGAGGTGTGGCTGTGTATGCGTGTGTGTTTTATACGTATCAAGAATACACCACGCTGATTTGTATGCACGTGTAGACTGCTGCGCACGTGTACAGACAGTTTATTGCAATATTCGCTGCCTTATTAAGGCAATTTGATACACCAGTCTGCTGCTTTCCTTATACTGTGATCATTTAAGACTGTTAACACATTTTTAAAACCAGTACAATATATCTCGGACAAAGCACAACTTAAAGCACCTCAGTTCTTTAGTGGACAGCTGTCTATGACTCTTCTACACAATGCCGTGGCATTCCCATAATTCATCTTTGTATGAGTTATATTGTAACTTCATTTATTAATTTGAAGGCCCAGTTTGTATGATTTAGGGGGCTTTAATTTACAGAATATGTTGGAAATAGAATATAATATTAAGGAGTATGGCATTTGTGTATAATCATATGAAAATAAGACACTTTGTGTTTTAGTTACCTTAGCATGGCCCCTTTATATCTACAGAGGGTGGAGGCTTCCATGTTGCACCATGTTTCTGCAGCATCCCTAATTTAGCAACCAAACACTGGCTCTAAATACAGCCTGTTGTGGGTTTTTATGTTTTTTTTTAAGGCCACCGTCGCTTCTCCAAGATGCTTCAAAGGGAATGGTAAATGCCACTAAATCCTACACACTGGTCCTTTAAGTTAAAAAAAAAGTTTGACCGTCATTTATCAAGAAAATACCAAAACATGGCTGGTTCAGTCTCTCAGATTTGAGGGTGTTTTTGTCTCTTGCTCAGCAAAATGAGCAATTTAATGATGTCACTTAACACTCGGATACAGCCTGTGACAGGGCCTATTCATTATTTTTGGCATACTTAGACTAAATGAGTAGCCTAATTACGAATGAAAAACTGATATATCTATTAATCAATATTGACTGTAATATTTTGTGGCTGCCCTACCGGCTTAATGGACCAAATGTAATTACATGCTCCACTGACGAGACCCGCCTCATAAAAAGTTATGTAATCTTTGTACAAAGGTTGTCTGAGAGGTTGTCTGAGTGCTCAGATTGACTCAATGCCATTTTCATACTGCATCTAACCGCAGGGGGATTTTGTTACGAGAGTCTTAGGTTAGGTAATTGCTGGTTTTGTTGGTGAGAATTTCCCTCATTGTGGTTGAGAGCCCGCATGTTCACATAAATCAGCCTTGTTATAGGCAGGTTTAAAGACTCATTAGACTACAAGAGCTGCAGAAAATTCCCCAACTTTAACAACAACAAATAGCACTTTCTGTTCTTGCTGATGTTTTACTCTGAAACTTAACAAGTACAAGTTAGTAAGATCCTTGTATTTGCTTTGTGTTAAACCAACATATCAAGTAGATTAAATCTAGTGTGTGTAAGCTCTATTATGATAGAAATATTTTTTGTGTCCAACCACCACATGTTGTGTTTGTTTTTATTGCCTCATGCCAGCACTGCCTTTCCTAAAGTAACAAAATAAACTTTTGTTATGACTATTTTTTATCTACCTACAGTGCTTTTTTTCTGTCATAAAATTTAACTCATCGATTCTATTATTGAGGTGTAGAAAGGTTGAATCTGAGATTTTCATATGATTTGGTGAAATACTTTTGATGATGAATGATCCCATCCACATTATCTTTAAAAAGCTAGTGAAACAGCAGGTCACTCCACTGTATCCTTGATGTAATTTTCAGTGTTCAACACTGGGGGGCAGCAGATAACAGTTAATACAGGTGGCCAGGTCAAGCTAAAGAGACTTACTTGTATAGAAGCATAAATTCCACCTAATAACTCAAGTGTAATCACACAAATTTGTTGCTCCCCTCACTATCCATTCACATCTTTAATTCAGCCAATGCAGGCCCAAAGCACAACATTATTCTCTGAATGCTAAAGGTGGAAATAATTGATGTGTTATCAGTGTCCTGCATCCATCCACAAATACTCAGCTCCTTTTAATTTTATTACCAACTTTTTTTTTTGCAATTATTACAAATCACACCCATGTCGCTGACTTTTAGTGTTTTCATTGTTTTTTAATGTAGATTTATGTGTGAGCTACTGGATACCTGAATTCCCTCAAGAGGCTGAATAAATATCCATAAATCCATCCATCCATCAATCCTTCCATCCATGGCACAGGATAGTGTTATAGAACGGCAGGAGGTTATTATAAAACATTCTGGTAAAAAGGTAAAGTAAAATTTGTGCACCAATAAAGGAAAGGAACCCTTTGGATACACCGAACAACACTGCAGAATGAAAATGTACATTAAGATCATGTGATATGGTCGACAGCTCTAGAAAAGCTTCTAAATTGACCTTGTGGTGAGATTGTTGAAGGCCAAAAATGAAACTCTGAATCTCAGTTTCTATGCCAACATGGATGAGAAGTCCTTAAAATTCTCGTGAAAAAAAAAGGAAATTGGAACATCCCAGTCCCAGTTTTCTAAAATAATTTGTGAAGGTATTCAAGGGTGATTTTTCCTTTAACAGTGGTGTTAAGTGTAAAACTCTACAAGCTGCCTTGATTTCACATCTAAAATACACTTTTAAGGTGGATCACAGTAGGTAAAGACATTGATTTGACACCTTGTTCTCAAGCGTTAAGTAATCCATTGGATCCGGCGGTCTATTATGCCATGTAAGCACCGGCCTGCTCCCTGAACCTCACCATCAGTAGGTCCCCTATCAGTGTAATGATACAGGTTATGGATGTAAATCAGTTATGATAATGGAAGACCCATTGATTCCCCTTGCCTTTGTTCAAAGCTAATGCAATATTCACCAGATTCATTGCATTGCATTACATGGAACCAAATTACCGTTCCTTCTTTTATCAGGTGAATTGATTCTCAAATTATCCCTGAAGGCGAGGAAGTGTTGTGTGAGATAGAAGGGGCTCCGCTGCTCCACTCATAACTGAGTTGACAAATAGCTCTCTGTGAAAGAGATGGAAATCTGAAGAAAGGGATGATCTTTTGTGACGACACTAAAAGCTAGACTATTGAATTTGCGATTGGGATCATGCACCCATCCACATAAATGTCCAGTGTACACAATAACCATATTGTGGAAGCCCACTTTTTTGCAGCTGCACATTCATCTGCAGTGAGGGGGCAGGTGGGGGTCAGGGAGAAATTCATAGCCGCAGCAAAGTGGAAGAAGTGTCAGTGAGTGGCACAGAGAATGAGAGGCAAAGAGAGTGAAAGACAAGAAGGGGAGCAGTAGAATGCAAGAAAGCACAATGGGATACTTGGGGTTGGTGCCACTCCTCAGCCGAAGTTGGCTTGATTTCCCCTGAGGCCAAATTAGTTTTTATTGGAAGTTTGGGGGGTAAGAGACTTGTGGGTGAGAGCCGTAAGCCAGAAGGAAAGGGGCACCTAGGAGGGAGGAAAGTACATGATTTGTCAGCAAACTGCGGGCACTGACGATACACGTGTACCATAAAGTACAGCAGACCTCTAAAGAGCATTCCAGGCCGCGGTAGGTCTAATAATCACGTTGCGGTGGGTGAGGTTAGATAGACCGACTGCTTGTGGTTGGTAGCAGAGGAGCAATTCTAGTCGTCATAATGTTGATTTCTTGTGCTTAGGTTTGATGGTCACATTTATTGCAAATGTCTTTCTTTCATTTCTTCACTCCAACAGCTTACAAACAAAAGCAGTCAGTCAAGTCTTCCTTTTGTTTTTAGCCCAGCCAGCGGCATGGCTGTAGGGATGGCAATGTGTGTCGGTCAACCAGCCCACCACTTTGGTTGAGACTGAAATATCTCAACTGTTTGATGGATTGCCCAGAAATGTTGTCATATGACATTCAAAGTATTCTAATTTGCATTTTCTCATTGTTGGCATGTTAGCATGCTGACAATAGTGTTAAGTGAAGCCTCATCGAGTCACTTGCATGGCTGTAGAGTCTTACCCTGTGATCCTTTGCAAGTCGATATTTCAAGTTCCCAACTCCCAATCTTGGGAGATTGGTGTCACACTGCATCTGCTTGGCAAAACATGGATCCCCACAACAAACGGATGTTTGTATGGCAAGTCTTTGAACTTCACAAGCATCACTACAGAAGCTGAATTAACTGAATGAACTGAATTAACAAACTGGCACACTTTAAAAGAGAATGGAAGAAGCTCACAAAGACTTCCAGCATAAATCAACCAAATAGAAAAGTTATTACAGTATGTTTCACAACACTAGCAAAACTGATGGAAAGGCAGTTTTGCCTCCTGTTAACCGTGTGCCACCATATTGCTGTGACATCAGATGTGTTTATGTTGCAGTCTTGGGCTGGAATGATCTTGCCTGAGTTTCCAACTTGGAATTCTGACTTAAATGACCATTCCAATGCGCTTTTTCATGTCGGAGAAGTTTCCTACTGTGCACGTTAGTATTGTCATTGTTTGCATGTTAGCATGCTTACGTGCTAACATTTAGCTCAAAGAACTGCGGTACCAAAGTGAAGCGTAACAAAGTCTCTTGTGTGGCTTCCACTGCAAGTCGGAATATGATAGTTCCATGTCAGTATTCCTGACTTCCGAACTAAATGGATCCTAGTCCATCTACTTGAGAAAACATTCCTGCAGCAAACTGATGTTTGTATGGTAAATCTCTGAACTTCAGCAGCTGATTTAACAAATTAGTACACTTTAAAAGAGTTGGGAGGAATAAGCAAGTAACCTATGCTTCTAGTGAGCTCAAATGAATTAAATGGAAACGGAAATTATGTAGGTAGTACAGCACATTTGACAACACAAAGACTACATATAATAAAGAATGATGAAAAGGTATTTCTGTTTACTGTTCACTGTGTGGGCCACCATAATGACGTCAGGGTGTGCTTATGCTGGTGAACTCAGGCTAGATGGATCTTGCCCAAGTTCGCTGACCTGGAATTCCAACTTGAATTAAAATTCCATTGTACTTTTCTGTGTTGAAGGTCTTTTTTCCCCCAAGTTCCATGGTGTGCATTGGATTGCAGCATTAGTCTTGTTTTCTTTTACTTCATACTTCAATAGCCTAACGTCCTTGTTTCTCTTATGGTCATCTGTCTGACACCAAAAGACTTAAATCTTTCATTTTCTTTTTCTTCAGTCTTTCACTTCCTTCCTTCCTTCCTTCCTTTTTTTTCTACTCTGACCTTTGACCTCAAGTCTGCTCTCTCCTGTCAGCTAATGGACTGATGAGACAGCCAGACTGACCATCAGATAAAAAAAGAACCCCACTTTGATGCTAAGGTCAGGCCATGTGTTTAACACTGAGTGGTCAAGCGCAAAGATGTTGTGACTGCTGATATGGCTTTGGAGGTCAGAGCTTGGTTCTAATATCTGTTCCCTGTCAACTTAGTAGCAACTTCAACTATCTGACTCCAGACCAACAGCATCTGCCTTTTGTCTGAATCCAGACACCACGTCCTACCTCAACTCTAAAAAGTTCCTCTATTGTGCTCTACCAGACATATTGAAACAGGTCTTAAGTTGAGAAAAGGGGTCCGCCAAAATAAGCTGACAGAATCCTACGCCTACATTTTAGGCTTGACTCCTTGTAAGTCACACAGAGAGTTGAATTAAAAAAGGATTAGGAGCAGAGAACGAATTAGAGGGATTAAAAAGGATTCCCAGGCCGCGCCACAAAATCCATAGCTGATGTGGTAAAAATGATTGGTTGTAGATGCTACATCTCATATTAACAAGGCTTGTGAGGCGAGGAGGCACTCTCTTCACACATCAGCAACCACGCCAGCGTGAGCCCATATACCAAACTGCCCGTATTTTACATGTTTGGAGTGTGGGAGTCAAGGGCCTGCCTTCCTTCTACTTCTCCCGTGTTGATAGTCAGACTCCACTTGAGAACAGCTTGATTCCTGCTAACAGTGAGTCAAATTGAGCTTGACAGAGCTGCAGGGGAGCTGCTGTGTCTGTGGTTACACTTACACTGTTTACCGGATTATAAATGATGCTGAGAGATCAGCGACATTGAAGTATATTCCCGAAAACACAACCGAAGGACAGAATGAGTGATTTACTTCCACTGAGCTCAGAGATACAAACACCATGAACTTTAAGTATAATACTCATGAACACTATCTCGGGCATTATAAAGCACATACACAAAAACAGGTGGGCAGTTTCCACAAGGAGGAGATTTGTTTGACATGTTTGGTTGCTTTGGAGACGGGCAGCATGTGCTTGTGGGTGTGAGGGTGTGTGTGGCACAATTGCCCGGGTGACAGCCAGTTGTCCAGTGGGTAGGGAGTAGGGAAAGGGATATTAGCTGGCACTGGAGTCCAGTGATGATGCTGCCAAACTGGGCAGAGTCTCAACTCCAAGGACGCCCTCTGACCGAATTTTCCCCTGCCTCACCAGGCCTCGCCCTACTTCAGAATTTGTGATATTAGCTTGCATGGCATCCAGTAACAATGACAGCCGCTGACAGCAATTTGGGGGTCAGATTGATGAGGGTCCCAATTATTCAAGATTCTCAAGCCTACTTGCTAGTTCGAGCAAGATCGAAAAGATGTCTTTTTTTTTTTCCACATGAGAGAATCCACTGAATGTTTGACTCTTGTCACAAATCAAAATAAAACAAGTGCTTTGTTTTTCTGTTCTTGCACAGCACATACAGTTTTAAAGGACCTGTGTGAAGGACTTGTAAACACCTCGCCTCCCCTTACAAGCATGTAGAAGAGCCTATGGTGGCTGCAAAACTCACAAAAAGCACAGAAGGCCCAAAGTAGAGCCCATGTTCTGTTTTCATTCTGGGCTACTGTAGAAACATGGCAGTTCAACATGGCAGCCTGCATGGAAAAGGACCTGCAACCTCACGCCTCATTCTAAAACAACAAAAAGGTGATTATAAGTAATGAAAACATACATCTGAATATTAAATTCTACTATGGCATGTTCTGCCAGTAAATCCCCCTTTGAAATCACAACGTTGGCCAATTTCTCGCTTGAAAATCCCTGCAGCTGGAGTTTGCTCAGATATCAAAGTGGCAGATGTAGATTTACAAGCGTGACTGGCAGATTTTATCAGATATACTGGAGGCTAGCTAGCTAACTAAGCTAACTGGAGCTGGTTGCAAACTCCAGCTGACTTTTTAATGTTTCTACTGTAGCTTACTCATTTTAAAACCTTGCAAAAGGGATCTTAAATATGCACGTGATAGCTACACATTACATTCTATCATGCTAAAAGACTGATGCTAAAGCTGCAGGCCCTGCACACAAAAAAAAAATCAGCATCCTCACCAGGTGATGATTTGTGCTGTAGAGAAGACAAGGAAATAAAGAAACAACATTGTTCTTGTCTACCATAGCCCTGTTTGGCTGCTTAGTAGCCTAGTATATACTTGACATAATGTTTTCAGTGTGTTTTCACTGTTGACGAAGAGAAAAGGCTTTTATGATGTCATCTAACTTAATCAAGTTTGGCTTGAGTTGCTGGAGTGATCCCAAATCACCAGATCACCTCAATGGTTTCAAAAGATCTCGCCAAAGGACTGCAGTTGAAAATTATTACATTTTACATTCACAGAAATTTTGATTAATGTGTGTTGTCTTTATGAATAAATAAATTTAATTACATTAAATGGAATGAAATCCAAGAAGAAGAAAAAACAGGACTGTGCGACTAATGTTAGCCTACAAGGTAGTTACCAAAAACACCCTCCCTTGTGTTGATTTGCAGAGATATTTGCGGGAATCTTTGCTGAAGCATAATTCCAGCTTAACACAGAGAGGCTTCATATTGGTAAAGAGGAAACACTTAGATTTGAATTGTCTGTGTGCAACTTTTTTGTTGCAGATTCATCATATTAACATATTTTAGCCTCGTACTGTGACATGTTTATCTGTTTTTTTAGTGAGCAAGATTAAGTGGATTTACTGAGAAATACCACCAAAAACTAACAAACCTTTTCTTTGGAAGCTTGAGGTCAAAATAGTGTAAATAGCTGTTTAGGCCCTGAGAAAGGCACTAAATCCCTGATAGCTCCAGGGCTGATGCTCCGCAGATGAACCTGACTTCTAACCTCACACAGTGAGTAAATAAGACGTGTAAAAATGTCCAAATTGCGTGCCATCTATCGAGCTGCCAACTTCTCTAAGCGGATCCGCAGTTACTGTATGTGAACTCGTACTGAGATGCTGAATGAGCCATCTACTTTTCTCTTACCAATTAGCTGACTGGTCTGAACTGGACCTAATGATAATTGAAGCAACAGCAGCGCCTCACACAGCCCCTAATAGCTTTCTCTTTAATAAATCACAAGAGGCAATCACTCTTCCATTACCTTCAATCACACTTGCCACAATCACAAGCCATTAAAATGCTGCATTGTATAGATTATACATGATGACAGCAATCCAATCCCTCGTCTTTTCTATTATCTGAAGTAGAACCAGCGGTTGGGTGTAACGAACGCCCGGTGTGAAGTCAGCATTTTAGTCGCACATGCAGCTCATAACTGTTCGATCTTGCTTTTACTTGGCAGTCGAGCTGTGTTTTCTTGCTTTGTTTCACACGTTAACCATGCCGCCCCCCGTACTCAATCCCTTCTACTAGCCATCTTATTGCTGAGCCCAGCTCTTCCTCGCCACATTATTAGCTTTGACCTTTTGCGTGCCGGCTCCAGCGCTGATACCGAGCCAGAGAAACTCTGCCAGAACCTGAGCCAGAAATAAAGGGCTAACACATGTTGCATTTTATGAACAGTCCAGCCGTGGAGCATAGTTATACAGCGATGAATACAGTTCTGTAGGGACTGTGAAACCACGCTAGGCTCTCCACACACAGAGAGTCCATTCCCATCCACACCCTGTAGCTCCCCATTGGCCCGATCTCAAGCTCTGCCTGTCTATATGTCACCCCATCCCTTCACGGCTCACTTATTCCCACTCCCCTCTTCACCTTGATCCAGAGTGACAGTTCTTAACACATGCTCTCGTCCACACCCTTAAGTCGACCTTCATCCCCTCCACCCTGCTGTCACCGTGCAGCGACTGCTGTGGTCTCACGCACCATGATTCCTCCTGCGTTAATGGTATCATGATTCCTCCTCTGATACTGTTACCCCCACCCAGCACCGCCACTCATTCATGACCAGGTCACCTCTACTCCCCTTCCTCCTCAATGACAACCTGTGGTCTAAGGAGCGGTGTCCTTTTCACCTACTCAGCTCATTTCTGCCTTCTCAGCAGCTTGTTATTAAATACTCATCGGTGGTTGTTAATACTCTTCAGTATATCAGTGGATTTGTCAGTTGCTGTATGTCCTGACTCAACATTACGAATGACTCATCAGGACATTCTGAAACCCATAAAAACGCAGACAATCCCTACTTCTGCCTTTACTATCTTGTGTTAGGCTGGCTTTATTTACACCTGGGATTAAAATGTGTCCTTATCCACACATAAAATTCTTATAAATCATATGTTCACATATGATCCGTGTAGATATTTTAGCTGCTCCAGGCATTTCTTCCTGGAAAAAAATAAAAATAACTTTCAACCACAAAGTGAATCTCCAACCAAGCAAGGCAAGCAAGATGATGGAATGGTGATGAAACTGCGGGGTTGGTATTTACACTGGCAGGAAATCATTACCAAAAGGAGGTCCAAAATGCCTCCTTAACAGCAGGGAGCAGCATGCTGTTGACGGAAAGGTGGACTCACTAACATCAGTTATTTTTGCAATTCGATTCCTTTTGGTGTTGCTTTCTGTAGATTAAAGAATCACAGACAAGTAAGGGTGGTAAACATGAGCAAGCAGCATGCAGATTGTCTGGTATAATCAGTGAATTCATTAATATCAAAGTAAATAAGACTGAAAGTCTAGCTTCACTTGCAGCCACTAGAGACCTGTTGCTGATTAAAGACTACGTCGACAGTAAGCCAGCTAAATCTGCAAATATGTAAAAACATAGAACTGAAGAAGCCTCTTGGATTAGAGGCGAAATGCCTTCAGGAACCTAAGCAAGTCCAGTTGCTTACGATAACCATTATCATACCATGACCTGCTTGATTGATGGTCTTCACAGACATGTGTAAACATGAAATAACCATACTACTGTTTTCTGATTATTTTTGCTAAGATCTCTGTTTACACTGAGACACCAAAAACTAAAGGAAGGGAGTTAGAACTACAAGTAATAGAGTTCCCAATACTTTCAGAGCAGGTTTATGTCTAATGGTTAAAGCTAATTTCCCACAAGCTATGTTTTAATTACCCGTGCTAAAACATCAGGCCAGCATTTTCATGTTTATCCACTCTGCACCCTTGGGAACATTAATGAGCTGTATTAACCTGTACAGATCCTCCATAAATTCCAACAGACATAACTTTCCAGGATGTCTAGATCAGTGGTTCCCCAAATGCTGTACTGAGGCATGGGATTTTAGGACAGCCATACATTATTATTGCAATATACAGCTATACAAGAACTTCTGAATGAATATTTGATTCTACTATATCTATATATAAATTGTCTGCAAATTATATACCCTAGAAAACATCCTTTAAAATCCTTCTGTCAAAGCAAAACAAATTTTCACCTTTCACAAAGTTGCCAGATGGTAGGAATTAGAGTGTGACATATCAATGGCCTTGATTGACTAATTGACACCCCGCACACTCCGGGAACACTGATTACGTGGTAGACTACTCATTGCCTCTGCTGGTTAGGTTGGTTCTAGAGGCTATTTTGCATGATTATGAATACAGGTGTGCCTTGAGATATGTGTTCACCCTTTGGTGTGCCTCGGGCACAAAAAGTTTGAAAACCACTGGTCAAGATCTATGATTACTGCCCTCTGACTCTTAACAGTGCTCCTCATCATCTAAAGTGGGCCTCAGTAGAGCCACACCGCTTTTTCAGCAAGCATAGCCACCTGTGAGGCAAGGAGGAAGCATAAGGCACATTTTTATCTCTTAATCCTATCGTTAAAGGACAGAAAAAATAACTTAATTTTGATCATTTTATTTGCACCCAGGTGAGAATAGGTCCTTTTTGGCTATTCACGGTTGGTTTAGACGCTGTAATGGATTAATGGGTTAGCAGAGTGGGGTTTGAATCCTGTCCCAGGAGGGTAGAATTTTAGTCTAGTGTGAAATTAGAAGTGTTAACTACATCTTTAGACTTAGATGACTTATCATTTACATAAAAAACAATCTTTTCAGTTTTCAGTTGCAGTTTGGTTAGGTTTAGGCAACAAAACTGTTTGCTTAAAAAACTACTTGGTTGTGGTTTGTCAAACCATGATGCTGATTTGTAAATAGTCTCATTGGTTATTTACACCACAGTTGCAAATAGCATTGTTGGTAAGGGACACCTGGGTGCTTCTCTCTGCCATGCTAGGCTATATACACTTGGGTGTAAATAGCCACACTGGGATCAGGAACAAATAGCATCTGAATTTTTTATTGCTATTGATGTAGCAGTGAATTTAGAGTAGAAATCTCCCAATGCTATATTTTTCGGTTCTTAACAGGTTAATTTTATTGCAGTCTACTTGTTAGATTATGAGGTAACTTCTTCACCAGTGGAACTGGTGGCCTGACAGAGGCACTAGAGGAGTGCTCGGGGATAACAAGAAGTTCAAGGCTTTATCGTTTAACTCTTTTGACCCAAAACGCTGCTGACTAATTTGAGGGAAATCTTGCCATCATTTTTGAGATACCTTGCTCTGAAACAAAGTGCTGGTCAAGAGTACATGTCAGTCTCTGGGGATCAGGAAATTTCAAGTCCCAACAGAAAAGAAATGCATGAAAGAACACAGCCGCTTCATTTATTTTAGAGAGACCATTAAAATTGCGTTGTTGCAGTGGGGTGACAACATGGAAGACACCAGCTGAGGGATTGAACCTGGCTCAGCTTTTGCTGTGAGGCATAAGACACCATGCAGCAATGCACCGCGATGGTCAATCAAATATGGGCAAGTGCACATTCCTGGTAGACTGTTTTGTTACGTGAACTGCATATTTCTACTGTCTGGGGGGCAGTTGTTGCTCAGTCTGTGGGGACTTGGCTTGGGAACCGGAGGGTGGCCGGCTCAAATCCAGCTCAGACAACAGTACGGAGTGTGAACTGGTAACTGGAGATATGCCAGTTCACCTCCTGGGTGCTGCTGAGGTACCGTCAAACAAGAAAGAATTGAAATTCCTCCTTGGATTAATTAAGTAATTTTTCTTTTTCTTCTCGGTTAAACTCATCGTCAAAATGAAGGATAAGATCCTGAGTTATAAAGTCCTTTCTCATGGTATTATAAACCTCTCTTCAGTTGTTTGGCATCTAACATGCCCTAAGACTCAGACTGGCCTTGGTTAATAGTTTAGCTTCTCACCAAAAAACAAAATAAATCATAATCTGGCTGCGGGTGACCAGATAGGCTACTGTAACTTGCTCCGCACCAAAGCTTTGAACCAACAGAGCCCCCAAACGCAATAATCCTTTTAACACTGATCGCTGTCTAAGCTGCCTGATGCCTGATAAACTTATTTCCATCTCTGCAGTTAGATGGTTTAGAGACCCTTTGAGTTTCATGTGGCCAAATTAATCTCTGACAACTTCCAGAGGCTGTGTAGGTGATCACATATTCAGGTCATCGTGGGTGCATTAAGAGGCGAATTTAATATATTTTTTAACCTCTGTCTAATTATAATGTGCAGCCGCTGTCTGCATGTTAATACCTGATGTAAGGAGACAAGCTGTGTATAAATAATTTCCCAAGACTGAGCTGGAACGTGTTGAATTGATTGAATAAAGGCAGTTTTGCTCTACATTTAAAAGTTGCCCATTTTCTGCCTAGTTTATTCCTCTGAGCATTATAATTCCAGTCAGTGGTCTTTTACATTTTATAACGTGAGTCTATAAATCTGTCAACAGCAGTGTCTGTGGATGAATGGATTTCCACCAGTTTGACCTAGCTGTGCAGAGCAGAACAGTAGGATGTAGAAGGCATTGTCATCAGCCACTCTTGCGCTTCCTTTCCCCACTTCCTACTTCCTGTCTGGCCAGTGGCACTGCAAAGAAAAGCCAGGGTATTCCTCTGTCAAAAGCTGAGAATAAAAACTCTGTGTGTTTATTTAGTTTTGATCGCCGCAAAAACGTCCCACTGACTCCCTTCCCTACTTCTTTTGTGGTTCAAGAAGCGTTATCTGACCCACTTTGCTGCAGCTGCATGCATGTATTCCTGTGTGCATGTGAAGCGTTTGTGTGCATGTGTCTGCGTTAAAAGTTATACTTAGTGATATAGTATATGAATATAATGTGTGAGAACTTTTTTCCGACAGGTAGATGATGATAACAGATGAGATCATCTATTGGCAGAATATGGCAGAAATTGAATATAATAAAGGGGGAAATTGGAAAGCCAATTTTATCTACAAAGGATGCATGTCCTCTTCCATGGAGTCCGCAATGTTGCACCACCATGTTTCTCCAGTATCCCACAACAAATTAACAAGACACTGGCTCTAGATAGGGCCTTTTGCCTAAGCTCTCCTACATGCTTGGAAAAGGAGGGTGAGGCAAGATGATGATGCCACTAGATGCCACTGAATCCCACACACTGGTCCTTTAAAACAAATGTGTTGGGTAGGTAGTTTTCATGTTTATTTGTCATGCAACATTGAATGAAATATTTAATATAGGCTGGTTGATACTGATCAACAGGAAAAAAAAAAAAAAAACTTTAATCAGTATTCACCAGCTCCAAGACAGCATTTAGTAGATGCACCTTTTGGCGGTAATTCCAACCTTGAGCTTGTGTGTTAGGCTTCTATCAGCTTTTTTCTTCTTTTCAAAACTGCTTAACCTTCGTCAGATCGCACAGGGATCATGAGTGAACAGCCTCGTTCAAGTCCAACCAAAAATTGTCGATTGATGTCGACTCTGACTGGGCCACTCCAGGACATTAACATGCTGTTTTGAAGCCACTCCTGTGTTGTTTGGGCTTAATGCTTGAGCTTGATGTTTTGCTGGAAAACAAATCTGCCCCCAGGTTGCAGGTTTCTTGCAGAAAAATAAAACTCAATTTTGGTTTCATGAGACCAGAGGATCATCTTCAAGCTGACTTCTGACAAACTGTAGCTGAGATGCCATGTGAGTTTTTTTTTCTAAAAGCCCACAAGGCTGCAACTGCTGCACAGTCTGTTGCCCTGAATGCACAGTAAATCTCTCTCCCTCAGAGTTGTTGTAGGTCTGTTGGTGGCCTTGCTCACCTAGTCACCTTGCATGCTCACTCAGTTTTGAGGACAGTCTGCTTTAGCCGGATTTACAGCTGCCGTATTCTTTCCATTTCTTAATGATTGATTTAAGTGGACTCCGAGGGATGTTCGCTGACTTGGAAATGTTTTTGTATCCATCCCTCAGCATCCCTGCTTTTCAGTTACCAGTTCAAAAAGTTGTGTTTCTTTGTCTTCATGGCTGAGATTTTTCCACAAGACTAACATACCAAAAGATGGTCCTTCCATGTTATTACAGTCATCATCAATAATTCTACAGTACCTCAGAACTGCTCAGTACTTCTTTTTTTTTGCATGTTTTGCAAAACACCAGAGGCCCCCCCACACACTCGGAAGGGGAAAGTGAGGCAAGTTGGATGAAGATGCCACTAAATCCTACAAACTGGTCCGTTAAAGGGTCATTTTCTGCTGATCAGTGTCAAAACATGAAATCTGCTTTGATTCAATGCTGCAAAAGAATAAAACATGAAAAGTTCCAAGGGGGAATTCCAAGGGAATACTATATGTATGTATGTAGTGTATGTACAGTATGTTTGTATATACATGAACACGCTCCGTCCTGGCGGGCTAAACAGACCTCCCTACTGATTCCCATCAGCGGCTGCCACAGTGATCTAGTGCCGGGCTTTGTGGGCGAGCTGTTTTTAGACGGAGGGAATGTCGCTGGATTTATGTGGCTAATGCCAAAACAGCTGCTGCCATGAATAGCTGAATGAGGCCTCGTAGTTAATATCCACATCCAGACGGTGTCATTCAGGAAATGTTGCAGGTGAAAGCTAACACAATAGAAAGGGAACACATATTATAGTATAGACGGCAAGCGGTGATTGTCTTGACACTATTAAACATCTCTCTCACTCAGCCTTTATCTTACTAACACACACACACACACACACACACACACACACACACTGTACACACTTACACATGCACACAGCCAGCTGGCACAGTGCCCATCTGAGTCCATTCTGAGGCCTGTCTGCCCAGCTCGTCCACAGGCCTTTGTCTGTGTGTGTGTGTGTGTGTGTGTGTGTGTGTGTGTGTGTGTGTGTGTGTGTGTGTGTATCTTCCTGTGGGCCAGTCCCTTGGCACCCATAGCCACATTTCCACACCCAGTTCCCATACAGCTCCATCCGCACACCTCCCCATTCACACTGTCACACTACATCACACACACGCATTGACGATTTAGTCGGTTACAGCCGAACCTGCTGTTACTGGAAATGAGCTGTGGGTGGAGTCTGTGCGTGTGTGAGTGGTGGGAGGGTGTGTAGGTGTGCGCGCATGCATCGGTGAGTGTGTGTTTGACAGGAAGATGATGCATAAAGATAAGATAAAATCAAGGAATTGGCTCATTGTAGCAGCAGGTAATTGAATATTTCTTATACGAGGGATTAGGGAGCGATCCTGGTCATGCTTAAGAAAACGTTGATTGTCAGTAGGAAGCAGGAAGCACACAGCAGTCTACTTTATCAAAGTTTTCATGACCCATCCATCCGCCCTGACCTCCTCCCTCTGTGGTCACACTACTTCCTCCTTTGCTCCCAAAGGACAAGACTGAGTTTCTACAGCTGCTAAAGAGCAGAGGCCACATTTACATTTGTCATTTCAAGTGTCTCGTATCTACAATAGAACCAGATGAGAAGGAAGACACTCATTCACATTTAGCCTCATCACAAATCTGATTGCAGTCCAATTTGCCCAGTCCAGAGGGTGCTGTGATATACCTGAAGCTGCTTGGTAAAACCATAAACCTGCATTCTTTCTAATGGACTCCACTGGTTACAAGGGAAATTATAAAATGACCCTAATTCTCACTTGATTTATGATCTAAGTATAAACAGTTTCCTAATATATTTCTGGTCTCAATCGCAAGTTTCAAGTCTTCTTCACTACAGCATGATGTTCATTTTTTTAAATTTTAGCCCCATTTAGAGTATAATAGACCATAAAGCAGGGTATGCTTTAGGGCGTGGCTACCTGGTGATTGACAAGTCGGCACCACAGTGTGTCCTCGGATTCTCAGTCAGATCCATTCAGGATAAAGGCTTAGCAACGCCTATCATCCCCAGCTCTATGCTTTCAAGATGGCAATGGCCATCATGTTAAAGATTCAAAAAGGGTAGTCAAAACCAGTGGGTGAAGTCACAGTGGCTTTGCACTCTGGTAAAATGCCATAACAATAACCTGCAAGTTTTAGCAGTTTAGCTAGCGCATTGGTTCCCAAACTTTTTCTGGATGTCCCCCATCCATTGACTTATTATAGAACTAGACAGGGCTTTGACTCTCAGCCATGCCACCATTTTTTCCAGTGACCACTTGAAGTATTGCAGCAGAAATTCCTCAAAGGCCCAAAAAGCACTTTCTCCCACAGGCCACCATTATAAAAGAAACATCTATAAAACTGTTGACAGGACACCTCGAACTGTAAACATGGTCAGACTCTTTCTGTTATGAATTTTTGATCCATGGAGGCTTTATATATGTAAAATTTCCTCAAGCCCATAAAAAAAATGTCAGTGACATCTCCACAATGTATGTCTATAGGCCGAGCTGGAACTCACAGAAGGGGGAGAAACACTACTGTGCATATTCAGTGGGCTGTATAACCAGGAAGTAAACCCAGAAACTATAAAACTTTTTTGGCCTATGCGCCAGGCGAGCAGCTCTCACTGGACTCAATGGGCACCATCTTTGCAATCACTATCTAGTCTGTTATAATAAAACATCTATGCCCCTGTCAGAAGCTGAAAAAGATTCACACACACCCACTGCACAGTTATTATCAATCATAAATAATAATCATGGAAGCAATAATAAAAAAGGATTCAAGCTGATGAATGAAATAAAGATCAGCATGATAACATCAGCAAACTCTTGTTTATATCCCCTAAATGAATCGTATTCATTTAAATTTGTTTCGCTCCTTCTATATTTCCCCCCCCAGGTCTTCCACACCGTCCCTGTAGTAACTGAGCGAGTGTTAGCTGCCTAAAAACAACCATTTAACCAACATAAACACACAGATGAATTGTATTTATGAACTATGGGTGAAACATTTGTTAAAATTTCCTTCATGGGCTCTCGGTCAGTGTTCCCTCCCACCTACAGATCATTCAGTGGTTGAACTGATTGCAACATTTCAGAACGTCCTCTGTACGACTGAATATGTTGAAATGTAACAAGGAGAATGGTGCCTGATTTCAGTGTAACTTTTGCTGCCATTGTCACAGGTACAGACGTTGTAGAGGACTTCCACAGGCCGCTTCTGGACACAGTTACACTTGAGCACAGATTACATATGCACCTTCGAGAGACATCTTTTCCTCGCTAGGATTGTCTCAAACCATCTCGTTTTTCTTTGTCTTGAATGTTTTTGAATGCATGTAGATCAAAGGTTTTTTTTTTTTTTAGATTTTTGATAGATGCTCCCAAGTTGCATGACATCTTTGACACTTAAATGTAAAATACAATATGTCAATTGTGGGAATTTGCTTATAATTTAGTCATTTATCTTGGGAGGAAAATCTCTACCTACCCTGTCTGTAGCACTCTGCCTGAAGCCCAGTGGTTTCTGCTGAGGACATGACTCTAAAATGGGTCACAAATACAGTTTGATTTTTTGGAAACAGCTGGACACTGTCGTTTTGAAGTAACGCTACTCAAACAACAGTAACCAGCCCCTTTTGTTGGGGACTATTTTCAGCAGTGGATTATACACATTTGGATATTCAGCAGCGGGACGGTTTATGACTCAAAATTACAGTGCCCACGCTCATTGTAATGAAGGGACACATCACCCAGTGCAGCAGTGTGTCTCAAAACAAGACATAAACTCTCACAGACTTATGGGAGAAACAACTTTGGCATCTCTATGCCTGCAAGAAAAAGTTTTGTTTATGAAATTAACAATATTTATTATTCCCCTTCTGCTGTCTGATCTGGTACATCATACATCATCCATCATACATCATACACTCATACATCCCAGGGTGATCCTCTGGAGGTTTCATGACTTACAGTGGAGTCTGTTTGGATGCTGCATGTTATTTTTTATGTCAGACATACAGACCTGAAATCTGGTGAGAAGGTTTAGTAGACAGAAACGGGAGATCCATCTAGATTAAGAGCAATAAAATTTGATCCAAGAGTCACAATCACATATTAGTATTACTATGAGCGGTTGCCGGTGGGAGTTGGTGTGTCTGTCTGCGTGTGTGAATCCCTTTATGAATCTTGGCTGTTGAGACAGGAGGTATGGAATTTCTTGTCTCAACAGATTATGATGTATTATATATCTTGTGATACCGCACACATCCAAAAATCAATCAAACACACAATATGGACCCTTTATGATCCCATATGCAGTAATCTCATTACAAACGGTATTAAGAGTAATCAGTCTGGTAATCAAAGCTCTGCCTCTCCTTCCTGTGAGTACAGCAGCCTCCTCATCAGACCAAAAACAACACTGACTGAGAGAAAAAGAGACGAGGAGAGAGACAGCAGACAGAGACAGTCCTTCTCCCTCGCTTGCTTACTTCAGCTTAATTGTATTACTGAGCAGGACTGACGATGTCTCAGTCCAAATTGTCTCCCCGGATGATGTACTGTACTAACGATGTTTGTTTTTCATGTCTGTACACCTTATCCCTCTCTAATGATTTGTACTACTGCTGCTCTGGCAGCAATATATGTTTTCATGTGTGTTTTAGTCCCAGCACAGTGTTGTACTGCTCAACACACACCAATATTAAAGAAGCAATATGGAGCAATTGTGCGTCCAGAAATGAGTACAGCAGTCCAAATGGGCTTCATAGACAGTATATTAAGTGAGTTGAATCCCATTTAATATACAATCCATGTTTGAGACGAGTAATGTAAGTTGATCAGCTGATTATAACTGTCTGTCAATGTAAAGTTAAGCCCGTTATCCTTAAAACAAAAGCCCACTGCTCTGAAAATACACTCTGGAATTGGAGTTAAGTGACTGCCTGCCTGACTCAACATTAACATTTTGCTCATTTTAACTGTTATAAACACCCATGCCTTCTCCAAGATTATTAATGATTTCTCAGGACTCATAAACAGACATGTACTCATTCGAGAGGGGTCTGGCTGCAGACCTCCACTCTTGTCTTGACTCATTCTGCGAATGTCCAGCAATAGGTGATTCATTGGTGAAAATATTCTAAATATTGTGTACATTTTACACCAGAATGACTGGAATTCTATAACTACTAGAATGCCCATTGCAGTCATTTTGAGCCTTAATACTTAGCTGTACTAAATGTCATTTTTGTCATGTCATATTTACATTTGAAGCATCTATTGAGGTTTTTGAATGAAGCTTTGAATGTCTTTCTTCATGTTATGAAGTCATCCATCTAAAAAGTATAAGAACACTCGAACAAAATCCTCAAATCCTTAATAATCAGAATGTTTTGTTGGATGAAAACCTGTTTTGAAGTTTGGAAAGGATTACATCTATCTTCTTTCAATAACTTTTGACCTTTGGACTTAACGTCCTGGAGATATTGGAAATGTTTGGATTACATGAGTCAGAAACAAGCCTACACAGGCACCTCTGAATCTAATTGTACAAATATACTAGCCCATCAGTAATACTTGTGTAGTCTCCTCTTACCTGAAATTGTCCAGAAATATAGTGTATAGTGTAATAATGTTAAAAAAAAAATAGATATTAGAATTTAAACCTGCTCCTCCATCAGATTTAGCTTCATCAAGGCTCAGAGGCATGGCTGAAGCCTTTGTGTCTGTCTGTTCTTCAGTTCTTCTTGGTTTTAGCTCAAAGCTAAAGCCAGGTTTTAGCTTTGAGAGAGTGTATAAAACAACCAGAAAAACACTACAGGCACATCTTCATCAGTAGGAATGGAATGATACCGTATTTACAATGCTATGGCCATTCTATTAAGGTAGAAATACTCTGAACCCTTTTGTGTTTTGTAATTTTAATAAAATAACGATGTTAGAATAAAATATACATGCATTTAGGAAAGGTCAAGGTCCTGTAGTTACATGGGTTTTATTTCACCAAAATTATTCGGTTGCAAAATTTAAATACAGTTAAACTGACTACTCTAGTGTTAAACTGATATTGATTTATTTTTTTTTTTTTGTTAGGTGGGCCTGCGTTTTGCTGCTGACCCTGTCCACAGCAGTCCATTGCTTGGCTTCCTACAGAGGTGCTCCTGCTCATTCTCCAAACTGGGGGCCTACGACTGCCATCTACTGTAGGTAATACACAGACTATGGACAAGTACCTCATACAACCCCACTTAAAAATACAAACTATCCCTTTAACCTAGTGGTTTTAATTACAGTACACTATACCTCCAAAGGAATAGTTTGGCATTTTGGGAGATACGCTCCATTTAAAAAGCTTAGGAAATGTGTTTAATACTATGAAATCAGAATGAAGTTTTATAGCTTTTTCCTCCAATTTTCTAATCTAATCATGTGGATTGTTGAGTCTTGTCTAAAGATGAAAATTATTTGGTTGTTTAAGCAGAATAAATTGTTTCTGTCTGGGTTATTTTGCTGCTCAGGCTGATTCCACTTTGGATAAACAGTATGTACTGTTAAAGGCCACTCACATTTTGACAATTTGTCTCATTAGGGTCACAAATTAGAGGAAATGTGATGACAGAGAGGCATGTGCAGAACAAAATGTAGCTGTATTTTCAGAAATGAGGATGTAAGAGAGGACAGATTGTGAAAGGTGGGGGGAAAGGAAGTGCTGAAAATGAAATGAAAGGAAGTACAAGAAGGAAAAAAAAAAAGGAGGGGGGGGGGGGGGAGAAGAGAGGAGCAAGAACCGTGCAGCTCAAGGACACGTCCTCTTTGTACTTTTTGTCACTTGTCCAAATTTCCGCACTTGAGAGGGTAAGTGGAAATAAATCAGCAGACAAGCCCGTATGTGAATGAGAATCAGTCGTGTTTGTGTGTGCGAGATAGCGAGGGAAGAAGCACACACTCATTTATTTCCGTTGTGCCAGACAGATTGTGAGTGAAAAACCATCCGTCATCCCGGACTCCACCTCCTCCGTCTCCATTCACATTGTCTCGGCCTCAACAAGTACCAGAAACCTGCGCGGCCATAATTGGTGAACTGTCTGCACTGGGCGAGCGTCGCATCACTCGTCCGTCCACCTCACTTTGTGCTTTCTTCCCTCTAATTTGGGGGGCTTTTTGTTTTTCTTTGAACATCCATCTGAAAGTATCATTTCATTTTTCTTCCCCGCCGCTCCATCTATCACACTCATTGGTTTATCCTCCTCTTTCAACCTCCCATGTCCCCCCCTCTCTGTGTGTTCATTTAACTCCATGGCCCGGCGTATTGTGGTGAATGCTAATAGGTTCCCACGCTCACAAGGTACAATATAGTGAAGAGTAAATGACTGTGTATGTGTGTGTGTGTGTGTGTGTGTGTAGGAGGCTGGGCGGTCAGTCCACAGTTCCATTAGCCTGATGGAGTTTCTATTAAATTAGAAACTCTCTCTCTCTCTATCTCTGTCTCTCTTTCTCTCCCTCTCTCTCCCAATCACATTAGTGCTCTTATCTCATTTGTGGAGGCTCTGCAGGCAGAGAGGGGGTGGAGGGAATGGCGGAGGGGTGGAGTTATGATCTGGAAGCGGACAGGAAAAAGGACAAGCCCTCGTAAATAGAGAGAAGCATGCAGGGCGGGCTATTGATGTGTATCTACAGTATGTATGTGCATGTGCGTACATGACTTGATTGTGTGTGTGTGTGTGTGTGATCATTTCTCTATTGTCAGGGATGTTTAAAATGAAATTGGTCCATTAACAACTCTGACAAACATGGCAGCCTCTAATGCTGCCTGATGACAAAATGCAGCACAGAGGCTGTGAGACGACCAGTGAGTGTGTGACTGTCATTCTAAAGAGCAGATGTAAAACATAATGTGAGCAATGTGTTGATTTTATTTCTTCTAGTGAGGGATTTGAGTTTGGGATTGAGATTAGAATTGGACTGGATTAGACCAGTTTAGGGCAGAGGTTCCCAAACTGGGGGCACGCCCCCCAGGGATGGACGACCAGGGGAGAAATATGGAGTGATTTATGGAAAGAAATTAAACAGGTTTGCTGATACTATCATACTGACCTTTTTTTTCTTTATTTCTTTTTATCACTAAAATCCAACTTGTGTGGTGGGGAGTCCTAAACCTTTTTGGGGTCCTGAAGGGGGCATGGCAGAAGAAGTTTGGGAACCACTGGTTTAGGGTAAGAGTAAAAGGAGTGAAGGTACAGACGGAGCCTTCTGTCTGTACTCTACATTCATTTTGTCCGTACTTCTGCACGTTTCCTGAAAGCTTAGCAGCGGAGCAGTACCCTTGGTAGTCGAGGGGGCAGTGAAGCGGTGTGGTCAGTAGTTCAAGTGAGACACAACCACAACCCGCACCCCACCCCCACCCCCCACCCCCCCCAATGCACTGCTGCTAACTATACTGTAGCTGCCAATAGCAAGATAGCTCAAGTTCATTCCGATGGGATACAGCCTCTAAGACCAATGGAGGATGGCTTGACAGGGAATACAGCAAATGAGGTAATTTAACGTTACAGTGGCTCTGACCGGACTCTGACTCCAGGGCCGATGAACGCACATTGGGTTCAGGCGGGGACAGGAGATGTGAAGCAGTTGAGCAGCGAATTAGTGACTCAAGATTTTGTGAAGTAAAAGCAAAATCGTAAGTCTTCTGCTGGTTGTTTTGACACATTCAGAATCATTACTCTTTTGCTGTTTGCATTTAAGAGGCAACTTGCTTTGTGCCCCAAAAATCTATATTTAAATAATTAAATTAACCTAATAAACATGCAGCAACTCGTACCCTCTGCCAACCGTATCGCCACGCAGAAGGACGTGTGCATCTACTCAAGGACGAGAGGCTTGTGCTTGTGACAGTGTGGGATGTAAACATTAATTCTGTCCTGCTTGGCTGTAACCTCTCATCCATGAGTAGATGTACACTTCCTCCTGCGTGGTGATACAGTTGTCAGAAGGCCGAAAGGAAATAGTTCCTACGTGAAACTGCTCACAACAAAGTCTGAGGATTATCTTGAGTAACTGCCTCATAATTTCTGGAAAGAGACATTGTATATTTGGCACTTTGAGCACCACAAGCCGAATACCATCTACGTAGTTCCATTGTATCCATGAAAAGGCAGACGTCTCTACAGCAGATATCTCCAAACTCTGCAACTCACAGCAAAACCATCTAGACAAATGAATGGCACTGCAGGTGAGAAAATATGTATTTTTGATTTGGGGGTGAACTGTCCCTGAAAGCTAGAGTCAGCAGGCAATTAGTCTAGCTCAGCATAACAATTGGCAGCATGGGGAAACAGAGAACACACATTAACATGCTACATCTCATTTGTTTCATTTGTGCACAAACAGAAACATAAAAACAACAATTTGTGGTTTTTGGAGGAGGTTGCATGGTGTAACTATGTAACAGCAGTTTATCTGTCTGTCTAGCCGTTCTGTGCAATGTTTGCCGCTGATCTGGCAACCTGGCAACCTCACAATGATGACACTGTGGCAATGGTGGTTTGTGTATAAATCAAACAAACAAGATATAACACGTTAATCAGCGAGCTTTACAGGTGCTGGGAGGTATGTTTTCTTTCCTTTGGACAGTGCCAGGCTGTATAGTTGTTTTCCTCCTGTTTCCTGTCTTAATGCCAAACTAAGCTGCCTCCTGGCTCGAGCTTTATACTTAACATTCAGACATGAGAGTGGTATCAATGTCATCTAGCTCTCAGCAAGAAAGCAAATAAGCATATTTCCCAAAATGTCAAACTATTCCTTTGATGGAAAATGTGTCTTTTTTTTTGGAAGATAAATGGTTGGAATGCTGATTATGCTACAGAAAAGAGACTGTGTAGCAGATGAAGGCTGCACAGATAGAGTAGTTCCAAGACCACAGTGTGTCATTTTGTCATGTCAGATGTTGACGACAGTCATTTGAGCATTGTGTCGATGGAGTCCGGCAGGCAGTGAGACAGACGGTCACTGAACTCCAACTCTAGAGTGTATATTTTCAGAGGAGTGAACTTTTGTTTTCAGGATAACAGATTCATTGGGTGTTACAGTCCTTGACGATCAACACTGTACTTACGTGGTTGGGTTTTTTTTTTTTTTTTTTTTTGTTGAGGTGACCACCATATGAAGCTACCAGTATGAAACATCATCAGTTGTGGACCTAGACGTCATTGTGTGTTTTGGTCTTTTACCTCAAGACACCCTCAATCCAGGCTGGTCCAACCCAGGTTGATCAAGTCTGGGTGTGTGTCTCATGGTTGGCTTCTAGGTGGTCACATATTGCACAAATAACAGTTTTATTTGTACACTGCCACTGATTACGGCACTGATTGCAAATGTAACAGCTTACGCAGTACAATTTACAATTAAAACAATACTACAAAACAGCATCACCCCATCAAGAGGAGCACTGATTGATTGAATTGTTATTGCGCTCCCTGTGCTCCAGCAGAACCCCTGCAGTAATAAGATTTCAACCTATTGAATATACATTCTGTGGCTCCAAATCGCTATTTGGACTGCTGTGCTCATTTTTGCATGCTCAATTGCTCCTTTACATTGCTCACACATCATCAGCAGGAAAACCGCTTTGCATTGGCTGCACCACGCATCACTGATGGCACCCAGCTCGGCAGAAGTGATGCCCTTGGTGTGGCGTTACCACTTAAATCATCCACCGAGTGCTGGCTCAAACTTCAAGGTGTTTCAGCATTGACCTCAGCTGCTGCTCACCTTTCATTGTGCAACCAATGAGATTACAGCTGTATGTGATGACATAGCCAGACGGGACACATACTGTACAAGCAGGAGCAGTAGAAGGAGATGGAAGCAAAACTGTTTGCGTTTCAAAGCTCCCTGAACTCCATCACACAACATTAACAACATGTCACTATCTCGCCAGACAGCGATGCATGGCAGAATGTCAGCAGTCAGATGGGGATACTGGATTTGTGAGTCGGCATATGATTTAAAAACTTAGCTACAACCAGTGAGTTAGCTTAACTGTTTATGTATGTTATGCCACAGCCAGGCAGACATGATGTCTACACAGTACCTGTATGTATATATACCAGTGCTCATGTCAGTCTGCTCTGCGTTAAAAGACTTAAACTGGTCCTTTAGTAAACATCTACAGGGAAATAAAACTGGTTGGCAGCCCTGAGTATGTTAATACTGCACTAACCAATAAACATGAAGGATAGCTGACTGAAAGTAGAGTTAAAATTACCTCCACATCAGTGTGTCAGCCTGAATGTTCTTGTTCCAGCTGTTTTGTTGCAGCTTCTGATCTAATTTTTAGTGGCACTGCAGATGAATTTAGTCCATATCTGTTTTTCCTTCCAAAAACTGGTACAGACAGAGACATAACTTTACCACGGTGCCTTCTGGGATTCTTCATTTCCCAGATTCTGTTCTGGTGCAGAAAGTGGAGTTTTGTTTATCTTGATTAGTATTAAAAAAAACAAACAAAAAAACAATCAGACGTGATGTATATACCTGTGCTGTATTTCTGTTTCTGCAGGTCTCTGTGCCCGCCCTCACGGTGAGCGCAGAGCAAATTTCTTATCATATGAAGGCATCTTTAATATTTGCTGCTCATTAAATGGTGAACAAAGACAAGCCCATTCCTTTCATCCAGTAGCCATTATAGATATATAATAATGAACTAGATAGTGAATGCAAAGATGACGCCCATTCTGTCCAATGAGAGTTGCTCATCTAGTGCAACTGAATATGTGCAGTGGTG
>JAJHUR010109496.1:859-11440 GCA_027495735.1 Lutjanus campechanus | reverse complement strand
TGGTCACATTATTTTAGGTCAGCTGATATGTCCTGAGTCACTAAAGGAACAAATTAATCTTGAGTTTTAAATATTTGCTTCCAGAGCTAAGAATGTATCAAGAACGAGGACTATAAAAATATCAAGCTGGTCACACTAGTTGGTTATATATCTTTCTTTGTTTTTATTATGACAAAATACAACAAATTCAACTTGTGTGAAGAACTGACACAATCTGACACAAAATGTAATGAGCATTTTTCATCATTTATAGATTAAATAACATATCTTGACATTCACTTTGAAGATTTGTGCTTCTAAGATATTAACTGACACTGGCACTGCCACTTGAACTTCGGACAGAGGAGCACGACATAGCTGTGACAAAGGAAGCTCAAGATGCCTTAAAAAGAGAAAGCAGTCAAATATAGAGAAAAGAGCTGCAGGAGGTCAGGATTACCACCAGTCTTACCTTCACAATCGGAGAATAAAGAACTTCTGGCTCAGTCGTATTTGTGTCTGCGGCTGCTGCGGGATTCAGGTTCACTGTGAAGCTGGATAATCCTGGTTCTGCTTTAAAAACAAGAGGGTTTTGTGTTAAATGTTAAGATACAAGAACAAGAAGATAATCAATAATAACAATTTTGTGCTGAGAAATCTCTGCAGCCCCATGTGACAGGTATGATATACTCAAGGCAGGTTGAACAGACCGAAATGTTGTAAATTCAGTTTTCTCTCTTTTTTTAAATTTTAGAAAATTTAAATTTAAAGGGAGTGTTCACCCCAAAATCAAAAATACATATTGCAGAGTTTTGTATATATCTGACGTAGAACCTTCTGCCTTTTCTCCAATTTGATGGGACTAGCTGGCACTCAGTTTGGGGAGCTAAAAAAAGGCATCAAAAATACATTTGAAAAATTCAAAATCAGTGACTTTTTCAAGAAATCATGATCCAGTTACTCGAGATAATCCACAGACCTTGTAGTCAGCAGTTTCATGAAGGAACTACTTTCTTTCTGCAGTAGAGTTTACCGGAACAGCTACATGTTTTTCCCCTGACCTGTGCTATTCATCCATCCAGATAGTTTCAGTGTGAGTTGCAGAGTTTTGGAGATACTGGCCATAAAGATGTCTACCTAAAAACCAGTGTCTCTTTCCATAAATCAGGACCTAGTTACTCCAAGATAGTCCACAGACCTTTTTCGTGTAGGGACTACTTTCTTTCTTGAAGAAAAAGTACTGGACAAGCTGTTCCAGTAAATTCTACTGCAGAAATAAAGTAGTTCCTTCATGAAACTGCTGACGACGTCTTTCTCAGACACGTCCCTGCTTTTTTCAGCGATACGACGTCAAGACACATTGTGAACGTGTTCCCACTGTGTGTCTTTGTAATAAAAGAGTTCAGTTACCAGACTGACCTGCCTGCAGTCCAGACCTGTCTCACATTGAACATGTGTGGTGCATTATGAAGCAAGTTTGTGACACAAAGTTAGTGTCCTGACTTCCAAAATGCTGACTGAGTGATGTTAAAGAAAAGGTGATGTATCACCATGTTACCTAAAAATGTGATGTCAAAGCATTTTGAGCTGTGTTAAATGAAGATTTGAGCAGCTTTTTACAAAATTTGTGGACAAATTTCACACATATTTGTTACTAACCAGCTTGTGGAGCATCATTCACGGCCAAAGCAGAGTAAACAGGCTGAAATGACTCATCCTCGTCTAAAAGGGGAGAAAGCAACAGTAAGCAAGAGACTAACAGATTAAGTTAAAACAGCTAATTATAAATGTTCAAACTGACAGACTACAGGACCCCTCACCTCCCTCCTTCTGTGGTTTTCTCTCGAGGCAGGGGCTCAAATTCTCAGCAGCGTCTGCCGAGTCTAAAACAAAACACCACGTACGTATGAGGCTGAGAGGATTCAAAAATAATTCACAGTGCTGCAGTACAGCACGTCTCAATCTTTTCTGGTAACAACATCTCAACCGCTGCTTCAACATGAAGAACAGTGACACTAAGCAGCTCTTGTAAAACATATGTTCCACATTACAGTCTTCTCACATCATGTTAAAGAAAAAAAGTAGAAAGTCAAGTAAACCTTCGTCCTTTCTCTGTTTTATGACAACGTCTGCATATGTCACGTCGTTTGGACCGTCTGCAACAACATCTGCAGGGACTGAAACACAACAGAACAGGGAGAGACACACATGTACGTAAATAGAGTACATTAACATCTTTTTATACATTTTAGGATCACATGTAGTCTTCATTTAGTGTTAACTATGTGGTCTTTGAGTTATAAAAGAAAAGATAATTGTTTTCACCTGAAAGTGATGGTGTGTAATGTAAACTCTAATATATTATCTAATAATATTACATAAACTCCGCTTCAGTACAGTCTGAAAACATAAAGTATAAAGTGTGATGTGGTGCTGGTGTTATTTACCTCTGCGTTTCTTAACATGAAGAAATCCCACGACCAGCAGCACCAGAGCCAGCATTAAAGTGGTGGCAGCGACCTTCAGCAGGATAAGCTCATGGGGGGCTCCGTGGGCTTTGGGACCTTGGAGGTCATCGAAGGGGTTATCTTCATCAGTGGATGGAAGGATGGTAGACATGGTATCATTTTCTGTTTTTAAATCCTGGCTGTGAACAAACTTATTTTCTGCAAGAATACAAATAACATTTTGTGTGGAAGTTTAATTGTAATGGGTTTTTTTTTAACATGTGATGCTTGAAAAAATATTTGCATTTTATAACATGTTTTTAACCATAATAATAGAAAAAATACAACAGGAAACTGGCACTATGTCATAAGTTTGGGGGTGGAAGCCTGCAGCCTTTATTTGCCTTCGTTTGTCTATGAATTTTACCTGGTGAAGGTCTGAGGACCGAAACATCTCATTAATAGTGGGGTAGATAATTACTAAGCTTTTCATAAGTAACGGCGCCATTATCATGAATAATCTGCACCCATCCTGGTTATACAACTAGCAATATATCATCTCTTCATTTTGTAACACTGTTATGTCTCACCTGTCACTGCGAGCCAGCTTTCTGGTGATTCTCCACCACCGGAGATGCTGCACTTGTACAACCCTTCATCAGACTTGGAAACATTTTTAATGGTTATCTGTCCTGAGTCTTTCTGTATGACGACGCCATCTTTCTGTATGTCTTTCTGTATGACGACGCCATCTTTGTAAAAATCAGCTTTGAGGTTGGAGGAAGGTGTCTTGCCACTGCAGTTCAGAGTCACATCTTTTCCCTCCAGAACAGGAAGAACAGGACTCTCCAAGATCACAGAACCATCTGAAAAACATGTTTAAAACAAATAAAATGCCAGACGCATTGGGGGAAATGTTGACAGGTGAGGACAAAAATAGCAGATAAGAAGTGAAGACACAAGAATTGGCTATATAGGAATGTAGGCTTGGGTAGTAGCATTCATAGAATGAAAAAGAAAACAAGGACAAATACACCAGTAATCCTTAAAATGTTGATGTATAGTAGTGCATCATCTGCATATTGATGGATATTAACCAAATGTTTCTTGATTTGTCCCATTGTATGAGTTTTTGATTGTTGCCAAGTCATTTAATTTTAACATCAGGAGGGGGGTGCACTTTCACCATCATAACAATATTTTACCTACAAAGACATAAGAGTATGTAAAGTTTAAAAAGTATTTAGCATAATTTTTTTAATGATTCTGTAAAAATATCCATAAAATAACAAATGTATTGATGACAGTGTAAACCTGATTATCTTGAACTTCTTGATGTGAGAAAAATAAATTTCATCGACTGTCATAGTGGAAATGTTGGAAACCTCAAATAATTACAATTCAAAATAGATCTGTAGTACTTTTAGAAATACAATAAACCTACTGGTGACAGTGATGTTGACACTGTTGTTGCTTCTTTGTCCTCCTTTAGTCTCACACCAGTATTCTCCACTGTCTCCTGGATAGGCTCTTTCAATAGTGCAGGAAAACCCTGTTGATGTCCTCTTCATAACACATTCTGGATCAGCTTTCAGGCCATTCTTGATCAAACTCGGTTGAGACGAGCCATCAAACCCAACACAGTCAAAAGAAACATCGTTTAATTGAAAGTGCTGCAGTCTGTTTGGAACGATGCGAAGAAAATCAGCATCTGGAACCAGAAAGAAATTATATTGTTCCAAAAATAAACATTTATGATTTCATCAGTATGAGAGATGAATTAAAAAAAACAAAAACATTGTTGGTGTCTCCAGCTTGTGTCATATTAAACTGGGACCTTCCTGGTATTTTACTTATAAATCAATGTGCATTATTTACATCATATAGAAAAGACAGATTTAAAAGGTTGAGTTTAATGTTCAACCTGAGTCATCTGAGTGGAGAGAATGATGCAAAGAAAGAAACAACATGTTAAAGTCTATCTTTAGGATTTGTCTCTTACCACTGTGCTGAACTTGTGTCCCCAGCAGAATGAATTCAAGCATCACTGGATGAAAAAAATGAGGAACGTTGAATATCAGACATAAACGGTTTAATCTACAGGCTTTAAAAAGAAGAAAACTCAGTACTCACACAGTCTGAAGCAGAGAGCTGTGACCTCCATATCGTCTTGCTGCTGACTGACTGAGCGTCAGACTGAAATACAACTTAAGTGTGTGGTTGAGAAACTTCCTCTTCCTGTGCAGTTTATTTCTGATGTCGATGCTAAAGCTAGAGACAGACTCACAGCTGCGTCAACAGTCTGTCAGTCTTTGGTTTCTCAGCACAAGCATCAAAGGGGTCGACCATCCCTGCCCCTCCAGTGGGCTCAGGTATCCCCATAGCTGGCTTAACCTGGGTGTTCGGGGCGCAGTGGGTCGAGTGGGCCATCCACTGATCATTGGGTTGGTGGTTCGATCGTCAGCTCCTCCCATCCATGAGTCAAAGTGTGCTCCCAGAGGTTGCTTAGATAGTGTAACATTTGAAAAGGGTCAGTCATGCAGTAATGATCTTTAATAAATTAAATCACTAATTGAACTGCAGTGATGACTTGTGGCCACAAGATGTCCGTATAGAGCGTGAGAATGTCAAATCAAAGAGTTATAGCAATTAAGATAAGATAATAAGTCTCCACACTTAAAATTATGATTATCTGGCTGTTTGCTCTTTAAAGGATGCACTTTGCATTTATGGCTTTGCATGCACACAGTGGAGTAACAAAGCAAGATGATGGAGAAAACAGAAGAGACTCATGTTTTGCACAGAGCTCCTAAAGGAATGTGGTCAAAAAAACATCTTTGTGGTTTTGATGCACACTGGACACTATGCCATGCTCCCAAGAAAGTCTTTTAGGTAGCATTATACAAGTTGGCATTTTTTTGAAGTTACTGGATCACATGACATGGAAGAGTGATGCACAGACTGCAATTACAACTACAGGTGCTGCAGTTAATCTGCAGGTCGTAAGGTCATACCAGGCTCGTTTTAATGGGTTGCTGAGCTGTGGTGATAAAACATTGGCATTAAAACTATAGTCTAAAACCATCAAAGATAAGTTTCTATTTAAAATAGGCAGTGCCTGGTCCATTTACTCACCTACAACATTACTAATACTATAAATGTGACACAATTGAGTAAAACATCACATTCTGCCCCAGTATGAACATTACCCTTCTCCTGAAGTGCTACTACAAAGGGTGGTTTTGATTGCAGCTGTATAGTTTTATGGTAGTGATTCGTTCCCTGGCAACTGGCTCAAGGTTCAACGGTTCACTCACAGTGACTCAAAGTGAAAGTGAGCGTACATGTAATCGACCGATAAACCAGAGCAAATTCAGGTCACACCCGGTCAATGATTTACAGACTTTGGTCCGGGCAGTCTGATGAATTAACCGTCTCATCATGCAGCAGGTACGTCGTCCTCCGACTTTATTTCTGTCAAATCTCCATGTTTCAGCCAACTTTTGTTCTAGAACAGTATCACTTTACCAACAGTGGCTCTATTCAGAGTTGGGAGCTTTGTGGTGACAGATAATTAAGTTTTTTTTAAAGACTCTTTATGTGTTAAGTAAAACCATCCATGAAATGGATCTCAAATGCTGGGTAATGGAAATATAATGACTAAATCAGACTTTCAATGTTTTTTGATCAGTTGAAAAGGAAGCTTGTGGAGAGAATCTATTTAGGTTCACTTAATACCAGGTTACACTTGATTCAGTTCAAAGTCTTACATAGATTACATCATTTTTTAAAAAATCTAAGTTTTGGGTTTGTCTTTAGATTGTCCCTTTTTGGCAGAATGTGCCATCTTGGTTTAGTTTGCCTCATTGTGTTGTTCTGAAGCTTATCTCGGATGCTGTAAAACAGACTCTTATCTTCGGTATGTTAGTAGCACAGAGAATAGTTCTCCGGGAATGGACGGCTGTTAGTGCTCCTTGTTTCTGCACATTATTTGGTGAACTAGTCTCAGGGATATATCTTGAGAGGCTTCCAGGCAACAAACATTGTCTTCATGAAAAATTTGAGCGGGCCAAGCCCAATGATAGCTTAGCAATCATAACTAGGGTGCCGCAGGTCTGTCGATCTGGAGGCTCTGAGCCCAGCGATAAAAGGTGTTGCAGGAGTCTGGCCGTCTGTGGCATCTTTTTGTAGTCTTCTCTAACGTAAGCTGCAACGTCCAACAAACAAATTTTAGCATCCTAGATGCAGTAATGTTACCTCCAGTCAAACTTATGTTACCACTGCATTTACCAAACTCCCAGTTTATTCCCAGGTGTTACATTGGATTTATGTGTGAAGGATGTGGTTCAACAATAACGTATCTCTCTGGCTAACTCTCTTAGGTCTCAGCTGGGTTAGTTTAGTTCTTATCCCAGCTCTTTTCTGGCTCGGTGACTGCCTCGAAGTCTACAGCTCTAATCTAATCCTTGTGCTTCCTTTTCCCATGTTAATGACTGTATTTCTGTAATTTATTGTAAACATATACATATTTCACCATTTGACCAATGTTTGCTAGGGTGTAAGCTAGCTTTAGTATTTTAGCATCATATTATGTACGCAGTAACTTAACATGTTTAAAACACTTTCACAGAGTGCTCGACATCCAGTTGTGTTATTCTTTAACATATGGTTTATTTTTTACTGTAAGGGTCATAAGGCTAAAACACTGCTGTATTTATTTGTTTTTGTTGTCATATTTGTGACTTCTGTCCTGTTTTAGGTGTTTGTAGATTGTTTTTTTTTTTCCTGTTTAAATATAATTTTAAAAACAAAAGGAAACTAGTGATTCTTGAGACCATAACGTATCGCTGGTCTCTGTTGATTTTCAGGACTTTAGGATGCTTCCCCAGAGGAACGGGCTGTTTCCCCTTAAAATTCTCTTTGTTCTGGTTTTCCATCTTCTCCTGACGCACTCCTGTAGAGGTAACACACACAAATATGCACTCTCAAGTTGCTTTTACTGTCTTTAGAACATTTAATTAAAGCAATTAACTTGAATGCTGCTGACCACTATAACAGTCTGTGTGGTCTGGTCAGCTGAGATCTTGTGATGTGTCCTGTAGGAGTTTAGAAATGATATTGCTCAGACATTTGAATAGAAATCATGTCATTTTTAACAATTAATCGTGCAGCCCTACAAAGTATTCACCTAATGTGGCTAAAGAAATGTTTAAAAACTTGAAAAACTGTTACATCATGGTTGAATCACTGTTAGCTAACCTCTCTTCGTCTTTTAGGTTTGATAGAGATGGACAGATTGAACTTGTTCCTGCAGCAGGAATGAATAAACGTGTATTTCTTTCCAGGTCAGTCTCAGGTAATCGGTCCGTCTCAGCCAATAGTGGCGCATGTTGGTGATGACGTCATTTTGCCATGTCGTCTGGATCCTGCAGAGGACGCCATTGCCATGATGCTGGAGTGGACGAGGCCGGACTTGAGTCCCATATTTGTCCACATGAGGCGAGCCGGTCAGGACGTCACGCACAGTAAAAATCCGTCTTACGCAGGTCGAACGTCGGTGTCCGTCGACGAGCTGAAGCACGGAGACGTTTCACTGAAACTCTCTGATGTGAGACCTTCTGATGCGGGGACGTACCAATGTTACCTGCCAAAAATGGACAAAGAAGCTTTTGTTACACTTGTTGTTGGTAAGTGGACACATGATGTGTGTACATGAGACAGACGACAGTCATCAAACATCAGTGAAAATGGGGATTAAACGCCAGTGCAGAAGATATACTGTATGCTTTTCTTCTTCTTTTTGCTCATCATCAGGTGCTGTTTCCTCGCCCGCCATCGTGGGTATCAGCAAAACCAGCAGTGGAGTTGTTCTACAGTGTGAGTCTAAAGGCTGGTATCCAGAGCCTGAGGTGTCCTGGCTGGACGGTGAGGGACACGTCCTCTCTGCTGGACCTACAGAGACAGTCAGAGGTCCTGATGGTCTCTATACTGTCAGCAGCAGAGTGACTGTGGAGAAGAGAGACAAGAACAGCTTCACCTGTAGAGTCCAACAGAAGAACATCAACCAGACCAGAGAGACACAGATTCTCATTTCAGGTTAAAAATAAAGTTTTTCAGATTTTATACATGTATGACGTGATCACTGATTTTGTCTCAACAGCTGAGATCTAACTTTCTATAATTACCATGTTATTCTGTGTTTTATCATTTCAGATGATTTCTTTGAGGTCCAGTCCAGTTCTGCTCCCGTCATCATTACTCTGGTTGTTCTTTTGGCTTTTTGCTTCGTGTTTATTTTTGCAGTTTTCTTTTTTGTGTGTAAATGGAGACGAAAAATAATCAGTAAGTCACAACTTAATTGCAGTGTTTTGTAAATGTCAAGTTATTCTCACATGTTTTGGAGGAGTAGTGACATGAATTGTGTAATTGGTTGAATTTAATTTGATCAGAGTGTCAGAGTTTTACCAGTTAAATACTGATAAAACATGTAGTGGGTTGTCGAGATCTTTTACATGAATTCTGTTTTACACAGAGATCAAGAGAAGTGATGGAGATGAAACTGATAACAAAACTGAAAAGGTAGAGACTGATCCACTGAGGACAGATGAAACTGTGGAAATTAATGTTTTGGACCAGGCAGAAAAGCACAAGAAGAGCAAACCTGTTGGAAACAGAAATTTGATTTCCAGTTTGGTGAGTCAAAAATAAAATATGGAGAAATGTAATGAATGAAGCTGACTGTATCCCTGTTGCTATGGTTACTCATTTTAGATATAGGCTGCACATTAATTAAAAATGGCAGACTGTGTCTCTGGAACTACATATAAGGTGTCCATTATCAGGAAGTGATGGACACCCTGCAGCCAATCAGAATTAAGAATTCATCCACATCAAACAGAATATAATGACACTGACCAGGCTGCTGTATTTAACACATTAGGAGTGAAAACAAGCTGCAAGTGGAGACAAACAACATGAAGGCTGATCTTCACTCCAGAAAATTACTAAAACATGAGTTTATTAAAAATCTCCATAATGTTTTCACAGCTGCTCCAGTAACCACAGTTCAAATTAAATAGTTTTGTGTCTAATCTCTCTTCTTCTTGTTTCTTCTCAGTCCTCATTGAATCCCTACAAGTGGTTCAAGGAAGTGGAGTCCTTGAAGAAACAGGTTCATCCTTGTATTTTTATATTTTAAGAAATTACAGCCTACTATGTGTTTGTTCTCAGTTCTCATCTGTCTCTGCTCTGTATCATCTTTAATTTATTTCCATGTTTAATGTGACAAAGAAGTGGAAACAAACATGACATGATTCCCAAACTGTAGTCAGTTGACTGTGACTGAGGAAAAATAGTGAGACAGACAGACTGGATCCTCTGCTGGTCACTGACTCGAACACAAACACTGAACTGTGACTTTGAAAGATCCAGATAGAAAACTGATGTTTTTCTTTAACATGAATAGTTTAACTCTTTGTTAAAACCTGGAATAAAACCCAGGTTACCTTGCAGTCATGTCTTATTGTTCATTTTATTGTCTAACTTATTAAAGTTCTCTAATTTTCTGTCTTAATTTCCTCTCTCATCATAAAGCTCGCAGAGGAGAAGAAGAAGAGTCAGGATGAGCGGCAAACAGAGCTGGACAACAAGGAACAAGAGGTCCATCTTTTATTGATACTGACTTTGTTTCCACCTATTTGTTCATTTTTAGTTTCAAATCTCACAATTACTGTTCCATTTTTATCTAAAGCTTATTCAGCTTATTACATTACGTAATTTTGTTTTGTAAAGCAGTTTTATTATATCCAATATGAATATGATGATAATAATAATAATGATAATATGTTATAAATGTCACAAAGTCCATGCATGCACAAATATATATTCCTCTGAATGCCTAAAATTCAGTCACAAATATGATATTCTACACTGTGATGTTGGGACCAATTAAAGGACCAGTGTGTCAGATTTAGGGGGATTTATTTCCAGAACGTTGTCAAAAAATGGACTGTAATATTCATAGGTATGTTTTCATTCATGGATAATCACCTGGAAATAAGAACTGTTGTGTTTTTGTTACCATAGAATTATTTATTCATGTCTAAGCTGGAGAAGAAAACTAACGAGGTTCATCCTTTATTATTTTCATCATGTG
>JAJHUR010109493.1:930-14775 GCA_027495735.1 Lutjanus campechanus | reverse complement strand
AATAATATAAATTTCCCTTTATTGGCCCTAATATTTATCATGCACCCCTATAAATGACTTGTACAAGTAAAGAATTATTGGTACTAATATCAAGTGATGTTGGTCAGTGCAAGAAACTGCAATAGTTTAATTTTATGAAGCTGTTAAAATATCTCAAATACAAGCTTGAATATGAACTATAAACATGAAATATAAAGATCTTGTTGGCATTACTTCAGTAATCTATCAAATATCTAATAACAGGCATAGATGGAGAAACTGGGAAGCTTCGAATTGTTGTTTCAGGAAATTAATTAACTTTTTGAAAAGTCAACAACCAGCCGCTGACGGATAAATGTTCAAATTCACCAGCCAGTTAATAGTAAATCATAATATTGTGTCTGAAATCTACCAGCTACTTTAATACTGGTGCTAATGTCCCACCCTGTGACCAATCTTAGCCTCATTTGGTTCTTTAAAAGTTAAAGGAAATCCAGGAAAACACAGAAATCTGATGTGTTTTTGACTGCTGATGAATTTCTCTGTCATGTTGTTTGCAGTGTGAACTTGCAGTAAAAGGCTGATCCACTTTCACTGTTGGATTAAATTGAATATCGGGTAGTTTGTGGTCACAGTCGTCCCTCCAGCTCAGGTGTGAACTCACACCAGAAGACAAAGTGGTACTTGAGATAACGCTGAGTGGACGACGCTTCGTTAAATCCGTTCCCGGAATCCGCTGTCAGACGTGCGGGGATGATTAAGAGGTTGTTCGTGTCCCGTCAGGCTCTGTCCCGGTTCAGACGCAGCGCTGCCTGACAGGGCGAGGGCTCTGCTTCGCCTGGGACCAGTCACTCTGATGGGCGCGGGGTAAACACTCGGCCCATACATGGGCCACGGCCAGCTCCGCTGGAGGGTTGTGTTTAGGTTTAGAGACGATCCGGCGGGACATGGCATGCTCTCTGCCGCATAAATCAGCAGTCAGTGTAAACACGTCACGGGAACGTTGTGACAACTTCTCGATTACACTTGGCAGGAGAAGAGAGTGGTGTTTGTGTCCCCGCGCCTGGCAGGTCGGCCTGTGTACGTTAGCAGCGCTGCCACTGTTTCTAGGCACTGAGGGGGTCAAAGGTCAGAGAAGGGGAGATGTATGACAGTGACAAATACCAGGAAGGTATGTAGGCCGATGGAGATCAGTGCTTCAGGCTCCAGAGAAGGTTAAAGTTGTCAGAAATATTAATGCTTTTTCAATACCATGTGTTTAAAACAACAGCTCCCGTCAATTATACATTTTATAGTATTGAAAGTATTGAAGCTGTACGAAAAACAGATCTTCACTTAGATTTTCAATTCTGCACAGAGGAAGCAAAAGAGAAGAAAATCCAAGACTGTTAAAAAGAAAGAAATTAACCATTTTGAGTGCCTAGGACTTTTTTTTCTTTTTGCTGTGATATCAAAAGAGGTATAAAGTATTGTTTTTTTTAATGCTAGTATTGCATCGAAGTTTAAAATTCTGGTATTGTGACAAGATCAGCACAGGTGTCTTTACATGTGTTAACGTAGGACTCCAGGAAAAGAAATGCAGGCTGGTCTAGCAAAAAGAACTCGACTTCTTCTCAAATTTTGCTGAAAAGCAATGCAGCGTCATCTGGTGAGTCCTGAGATGGTGAATCAAATTTTATTAATTCATTTTATTAACCTTCAAACGCATTGATCTTCAGCGCAGTCCAGCAGAGCTGAAATGAGTCGTCAATAAGTCCATTTGCAGAAAATCAAGTAGTCGTTTCAAGGATTTTTCAAGCAAGGATGCCAAAAATTCAGAAATTCACTATTTTCAGCTTCACCAATGTGAGGATTTGCTGCCTCCTTCTGTGTTGGATTGCTGTAATCTTAATATTTTTGGGTTTTAAACTGTTGGTCACTTTGGGAATTTTCACTATTTTCTGACATTTTACACTTTCAACGATTAAGCAAGAAAATTATTGAAAGATTAATCAATGATAACAATTTAATTGCAGTCAGACTTTGTGGATCGTATGTCTTCGTCTCACAGATAAAGACCCCTTGTATATTTTTTAATGCAGTGCAATTCAGTTTTTGATCTACATGATGTGGAAAATATGAAAACCTGTTGTTGTTTAATTCCTTCATTAATTGCTATTGATTATTTACACTCCTGATCATTTTTCACATTAATATGTTCATAATTAAGGCTATAAATTGTCAGAAAATTGTGGAGAATAATCACAACATTCTCAGTGTGCAAAATCCTAAAGAAATTTAGTTTCCAATGATAACAAAACTGACAAAAGCACCAAAACTTCATATTTCAGGAGCTGGAACTCCTGAAATAGTGTTTGGCTTGATGAAATCAGTCACTAATCGTACTTGTCCTTGATTAATTTTCAAATCATCAACCGATCAATAAATCTTATAATCATGACATTTTCAGTTTGAAGTGTTTCTAAAATCTAAAGATATTCAGTATTCAAACTGAACAAATCAGCAAATTCTTCCATATGAGGAGCAGGAAGCTGAGAATCTTTGTAATTTTTTTCTTCATAAATTATTTAAATAATTTACCAATTATCAGAGTATTTGTATTCCTGCACAATTTGAGCTACTGCAGGTCTATATTATCTATATTTCATGCACTGGTGTATTTATTGTGGGGATGTATATATCAGCTGTGATGTGACATGACAGTCATATTTCCCACATGCTACCAGAATACGATTATGATTTATGAAAACCTGTCAAACCTTCAAGAAATCCTGGAAAATATAATCAAATTTTGGAATGAAGAATGTGCAGGAAACCTGATATGAGTATCAGCAGAATGCCACGTGCCCGTCACTGAATACAGACAAACAAAAATAACACGTTTGTTTATATTTCCCCTAACTTCTTATTTACCCCCGCCCCTCTGCAGCCGTGATGGTTGTGTATGATTGTGCGTCCTCGTCTTTTGGCTGCAGTGCGAGCAGAGTTCAGGCTCGCCGCTGGCAGCAGTGTTGCACCGTGTTGTTGAAGCTGCTGTCTTTAATAAGAGTCTACCTACAGCGAGGGAGGAGGGGAGGGAGAGACGCAGTCGGAGCAGAAGCGTTTTGACAGCGAGCTTAAATCGGTCGTTTGTCATTGTCAAGCTCAGCAACCAAGCCGAGAGTCATTTTCTGCCTTGATTTTCTTCCTTTTAGTGACTTTAATTTGATATTTTAGGCTTGTTAGAAGAATGAGAGTCTGATTTTAGCTCGCTGTCTCAACTCTCTTGCTGTTTTCTGTGGAGTATTGCCACTGTGTAAATGCACTATTCATTTTTTGATCGCGTTCGTGTTTTGGACTCAGGTGTGTGAATGTGCAGTCGGATGTTGGTTTGAGCTGAAGTTAGCGTGTGGCGCGACCCCACGATACAAACCGTCCTAAAAGATTCCTGTGGAGACCGAGGAGACAAGTCGTAGATCTCGTGTATTAGAAGAACAAATATTTAAAGCAATAAGTCATTTATGCATCATGTAACTTTTTGAGTTTTGTTTTTCTCCCATTTTTGAGGTGGAACAAGTGTGTATAATTTGTTTAAAAAATTATATTGTAATATACGTAATTTAGAGAAAAAGGATGCTATATTTAAAAAGCAAAGAAAGAAATGTTTGGATTCTGCTTCTCTTCTTGATATCGGGCTGCTTATTTAGGAGTTGATGCACTTGTAGTTGTACAGACTGCTTGAGGACAGATGTACTCACTTTTTTCCTTTTTTAAGTATTTTGCACTAGCCCTTTTTATCACTAGAAGAATGCTATGTTTTGTAGAATATATATAAAATATGAGTTTTCTCTTGAGGTGGAGGAAAGGAGACTGAAAGCAGCATCAGCAGCGTTTTTATTAAAACCCGTCTGCTTCTACAGACACAGACCTAAAAGAGCCGCTCAGACCTCTCAGGTTCATCGTACGCAGGGTTGGAAACTGAAAAGGAAACAGGTGCAGAAAACTAAACTTAACTGCATTTTAAAATATTAGTGCAGCCACCATCTTTTCACACAGGAAACTTTATGTTCCGAGGGTGCGTTCAGACAGAAAGCGAGGCGCATTTTCACCTTGATTATCTTTTTCTGTCTTTCACTCTCTCAGATTCATAAAACCCAGGGATGTGCGTGAATGTTTCGCTCAACTGGAAATAGAAAGATGCGATCTGAAGCGAATTTCTGTCTGAACACACACCAAAGAGCAATTTCTTAGCTTGGAAATGTTTAAAAGCCCCATATTTGACAGTCACTGTCTCTAAAAGCTGAGAGCAGCCGTACTCGGAGTGTTTTATTTTTTTTTTTTTATTATCTTGAAATAACAAAGCTTGTTTTTCTCGTGATATTAGGTTAATTATTTCCTTATTGAGGTAACAAAGCTCAATTTCTCATGACAGCGGCTTAATTATTCCGTTATCTCGAGATACAGTTGTAACAAAGTTTGGTTTCGCATGATAATTGGTTAATTATTTCATTACTGAGAAATCACAGGTTAATTATTTCATTATATTAAGATAGCAAAGCTCTTTTTTTGTGATAACTGGTTAATTATTTAACAATTTCATGATGTTATCTCGAGATAATAAAACTTGTTTTCTCATGATAACAGGTTAATTATTTTGTTATCTTGAGATAATAAGATAAGTAACTTGTGATTTTAAGATATCTGCAAGTACGGCTGTTTTTAGCTTCTCTAACATGATATTAAACTCCAAACTCCAAGTTTCAAATGTACCCTAGAAAGACAAAAAACAGGAATCAAGTGTTTGATCCTTTGTGGTTTTGAAAGACAAAAAAAAGACATAAATCAGTAAAAATCTGCTCAGACTGAAAGGTGAGGCGACATGTTGCAGTATAAACTTGGTTACGTTATGTTTTTGCAGTTAGCAATTGAATTAATCTAAAAAATATAGCCCACTGGAGTTTTTGTTTTGAGATAATTATCATGTTTATTTATTTATTTATTTAATCAAAGTTTCCAAAAGTTTTTTTTATTTTTTATTATTCATCCAAATGTGGAGATGTTCTTCAACTGGATTTAATTTTAGTATCTCGAATGTATGAAAAGCATCAGTTTTCTTTTTCTAACACAAAATCAAGTGTTCATGTAAAGAAACATCATTTACAAAAATGAATCATAAGTGTTGAATAAATCATTGATGATCCTGGATTCTTCTTTGTTTCATTTTCTTTGATTTTTTTTTTCTTCTTCTCCGTTTTACATCTCATGTTTCCCATCACTCATCGTACGTCACTCATCACTTCCACACAGCCATTTTAGGTTGTGTGCGTGTGCGTGTGTGTCATCTTGAAATCCTTCCACGCAGCCATTTTTTATTATTTGTCATCCCAAACCCTCATTCCTGAGTCCTTACCAGCCTCGCCACACGCGCTGCCACTCCCCACAGAGCCTCCGTCCTCTGCCGCTGGAATGCAACCAGACTTATTTTTCCAGCGACATTTTTAACGTCTGTGTATAAGTGGTTGTTTTAACAGACTGAAGCAGGATACACAAACACATAAAAGACATAAAAGATCTGGTTCGTAACCCTTTATGTGCTCTGATGTTCCTGTGCAAATCAGGAAAGACCTCGTAACCGGGAGCTCAAGTGTCTGCAGATCTGATCTTTTTGTTGCAGAAAAGAAAAGATGAAAAGGTTCAAAGCTCTGCCACGAAGGATAAAAAGTTTTCCTTTGTTAATATTGGGGATGTGGTTTTAAGATTCAACCACAAGTTCTCTCTCATAGGTCCTTTAAGGTTGTTCGATCTCTATAATTATCTGAAATATAACCTTTAAGGCTGCACTAAGATTTGAGGTAAAACTACAGGACACGTTTCTCATCGGCCACAAGGAAAGCAGACAACCTCTGACCTCTAATATCTCTGTTTGACATCTGAATAAATCAAGTCCTACTTATAACCTCAACACTCCTGTCATATCTTATGACGCCTTCTGACAGTTGCCATCTTAAATATCTTACAACCACATGTGATATATCCCAGCAAGTTGTCACTGGTTACAAAGTAGTAAGAAACTATTTCTAATTAACGATTAATAATTTATGGAGCGTGTGACAAGATTCACATTACAAAGTGCTTCACAAAGGGGCAGCAAATAAAACGGACAGGTTGGAAAATCAGCAGGTTTTTAAAAAAGACAACAGATAAAATAATTCAGTGTGAAATGGCAAGAATAGGAAAATAAAAACATTTTAAGAAATAAAAGCAGTTAAAACAGGAAAAGTTCTCAGATGAAAGTATGTTTTAAAAAGGGATTTAAAAGAGATCACCGACTCGGCTGACCTGATAATTGAGTTAAGCATTTCATATTTAATATTAAGCAACTTATACCAAGTGTATACACAGACTGATGCTACATATATAGAAAAGGTACATACAGAAAAACAGAGTATATACACAGTAAATAAACATATAAACCCTGATAGTTACTCCCTAAAGGACTCGGGCTAAATAGCTGTCACACCAAAGGACACAACAAAACAAGTTGTCAGTATTCATTCAGAAAAATGTCTAATGTCAAACTCTCAAAGTGCCCAACGTACAGTATGTTATCCAGAAAAGTTCTCGTTAGCAAGATTAAGATTCCTGTTTGAAGTTTGAGTTCATGAGCTGTGAGCCAATGGACGTTAAAGAAAAGAAAGAAAATCTAAGTTTTATATTTTTTCCACTGATTTTCCAAAACAGTTGGTTGCATCTTAGTCATGATTTGCAGCATGTTTGCAGTCAACCAAGAAAGATAAATGTTTAACTTGGATTTAATCCATTTGTTACCACAGACTGTGTTTTCCAGTAACGTAACTGTCTAAGACCCACTGCAGGCTGCACAACGGTTGCTACAACTTTCCTGTGTTTGATACTTTTTTTTTTTTAAACCACTGAGCTGAAAAATCGTCACAAAGGGTCGTTTAATCCCGATTGTGTCTCGAACAGATGCAGATGCTGTGTTCAGTTGCATAGAATTGCCTTTTCTGTGCTGCTTTTAGTTTACAATTGGGCCACAAGAAAATGTACTTTGTCCACCAAATTTAGGGGCTTGTGGTCCGTGTGTCCACGGCTTGAAAATATTTGCATCCATCCCTGAATATGCATTTTAGTTGGGCGGTGTGACACAGATCATCCCTGAGCTCACAAACCCTCTCAACACAACATTTGGTGAGGATGAACACATATTAAAAATGCTAAGTGCTAAAACAGAAGGACGGGTTTAAATTTCTCAAAGTAAGAAGCAGTATTAGATTAAAATGATGTAACTTCTCCTGCCAGGGGTCCCTTAGTCAAAACAATCGCTAGAAACGTGGTTTGACGTCTCGGAAGTAGCATTAAAGCACGGAAGCTGTTTTCTTTATTGTTAGACAACCGCCGTTGCTGATAAAAGTCAAATAAAGTTTTATTCACGTTACATTTAGGCACATTTGCAGGCTTCCTTCCTCGCTGTTATGTATCCCGTGTCCCCAAAAGTTATAGCAAACAGGCGGCCAAATGAAACGCACCTTTACCTTGAATGAAATCATCGATTTCTTTGGGTTGAACATTGTTGGAAACATTTGGGGTGATGTAAGAACGCAACTCAGCAAAACATATAACATAGGTCTAGTTGTTTTCACACATTTTAGTGCAGAAATGTTAAATATTATAGCTTTAAACCTGCAGAAAAAAGTGGCTTGTTTAACAAGTGACAGTCATACACTGGATTTATAGGAGAAAATATGGAAAACGGAAATGTTTGAGGTCCTGTAGGTTCTGCATATTTGTAAGATGTCAGATATAGTCATTTCTTACTTCACTTTATGGGTCATAAAGTGAAATTGAAGAGTAAAACCCCAACATTTTTAAACTGGAGTGACAAAAAGATGTTAAAATGTCAAAATGCACCATTTTGAGGTCACCGATCTCCATACATTTCTTAGTGCAGCCGTAAAACGGTAAAAAACAACCTTAAAAATAGCTGTTTCCTCAGTCTGTTAAAAGTAAACTTAGTCACAGAAGTTTTGTGGCAAAGTTTAAACACCCAGCAGCAGAGGTCTAAAAACATGTCGACCTGAAGGCTGCAGACAGCCTGTCCCGTAACAGACAGTTAAACGCTCTCCCACTTTGTTCCCGCTCCCGTTTCCGTCCTTCGTCACGTCTCTGCAGAGAATCAAAGATATTTCAGTCAGTTCACCAGTCGGGTGTCAGGAGTTTGTCTGGGCTGCCTGTCAGGACGCTGAAGCGTGTCTGTAAACCTGCTCGCAGCGACGGCGTTTTCAGGCCCCGCAAGCCTCTAAACGGAGAGGAGGCGCATTGATCTCAGGAAGTGTGAGCCGAGTCTGCTGCAGGGAGTTTCTGTTTTCTGATGAGGAGGTGTTGATTACAGAGCAGGGAGAAGAAAAGAAAAAAAAAAACACAAAGTCTTCGAGTGGCTTCAAAAACACAAAAGAGATGATGCTGACAGTTTTGTATGCGCAGCTTGTAATTGGGTTCACAGAGACAAAGTCCTGAATCCCTTTTATTTTTTGAGACTCAAAGACGTCAGCGCGTGATGCCAGAGGTCAGCTGCACGATTGTGGGCGATACAGTTGTGTCTCATCCAATGTTTTTTTGCGAAAAACCTCAAATGTGAAGGCTGGAAATGTATTTTTGCACTGGAAATCAAAGTCTGTACCTTGAAATTGAATCGTTCTGGCGCAGTACTGAAAGATTTTGTGAAAGTATATTTATAGAATATTGGTATATTTACAGGAATTCAGGGTAAAAGGTCCAGAAGTGCTTGATTACACAGAAAAGCTACCTATTTTAGAGCAGCATGTTACCATATGAGGCTGATGGCATTGTGTGTCTGTAAGTGGGTATCAGAAATGTACAATGTTTGCACCGTATGGTCTGTAAATATGGATATTATTGCATATAAGATACAAAAAAAAGATGTTTTTGAAGTTATTTAGAAATATATCCAGACAGAAATCTGCTCGTCTAAATGTAACCGATGTGTTAAGGTTTGAAAAAAATGTGCACAAATGTTGACAATCAGGCCTGCAGCCAGAACTTTAGGAACCCTGAGGTCATGAGTCTTGTCCCAGAATTTCCCTACATGAGATGAAGGAAATGAGTCTGGGAATAAAGTTTTGGATTTTGGATCATTTAATGCATTCATTCGTTCCCGTCGGCCTCAAAATAATCAAATTTAAAGTCTTAAAAATGTTTCATCAGCCTCCTGATATCTTTCCTAGAAATTTAATAATTTACGTTTCGATTGGAAAATGTAATTGCTGCCTGGCGAGGAAGTTCTGGGTTACATGTAAATAAAGTAAACTTCTCCCGTTGTGACTTTTTCAACATTGAACCAAGACCACAATCATTTCCCAGTTTAAACAAAGTTCGGTGAGCGGCTGAACATAAACCGCAAAAAGTTGAATAATGCTTTAGTTGCTATGAGCGGTTATTATTGGGAAAACAAATGAAATACTGTACGTTGCCAGTGAACTTAGACGTTCATTTGGCAGGTACTTTAATTAATGTTTCCTCATTATGTTACAAAAAATGGGATCCAGACGGCATGACGTCCCTTTCAAAACATTATTTGCTGTTGCAGATTAGTTGTATATAAATATAATTTCAAGAGGACAGAACACATGACCTCAGTGAGAGCGTTTACATGCACACTAGTATCAACTCTTATCCTGATGTGGAGCATATTCAGGATATGATGCTCATTATTCTTCTCCCCCGTTGAGCGGAGTGTTGTCCAGGTTTCTGATCATCTGTATCGGTGCAGGTGTGTCTCTGACTTCTGATCATCCAGCTCATTAATTATCTCAATAACTGAGGATGAGGAGGAGTTTGGTTTCTGGCTGCTCTCACCAGTCTGCTGGCTTCTTTATCCGATCGCTGGTAATTGAAAATGGTGTCAGGCGTTATCGTTTGCTTTTACGGACTGATCTGAAGTTGAGAATTCACCTACACACATGTCAAAGAATGATCAGAAACCTGGGCCTCTACTGATCAAATTAATTGAAAGATACTAAATCTTCAATATTATTCTTCTCAGTGTTACAAAAAAGGCTACTTCTCAAGTTTTTACTCTTTGATTTAGTGGAGATATTGAAGATTTTATGCAAATAAATGACCTTTTACTAAAAAATCCAAATAATAATAGGATTTTTTGACCCTGTAACGTTGCTTTTTGGAGCATTTTTTAAGTTAAATTCTTAGACTTTTGATAAATATTACATGTGTAACACAAAACTTAAATACTCAAAAACACAATTATACCGTAACTTTGGATGCTAGTGTGCATGTAAATATACTCGTGGTGGCTACAGGCTTCATGACCAAGTTAAGTCTCTCCGACTAAAAAACTATTTAAGTCCTTCTCAATACTTTCCTGATGATCAGTTATTTAAAATAACAGAAGGGGATGAAGAGGGTGTGTTTTTCTGAGGGACTCAGTTGCATTAAGTGGACACTTGAAACAGCAGATGGATCATTTTAAGTTCCTAACTGTTGTATAAACTATATTTAGGCCTTCTTTTAAAGTGTAAATATGTTAAGAAGCTCCCTGTGCAGCGGTAAGAACCGTCTCCGGCTGCACGTTGAAGAAGAAATAATCATTTATCGGGTTGCATGTTTACAGATCCAGATGTTCTATCAGTGTAACTGTAATAGCTGAGTCTGTAATGTGTTGTGAAGTTGGGGGATTTTTCCTGCGGCTGCTGCTGCTGCTGCAGAGAAAACACCTCCACAAACTGTCATTCTGTATATTTGAGCGTGGAGACTCTCCTCCTCGCAGCTCCCGTGTTGATCTGGTAGCTGTGAAGTTTTCTCAGATATGTAAACTGACCGGACGAGCCGCTTCACCCGGCAGAGACTCTGGAAAAAAAAAAAAGAAGACCAGTCGGGCGTGTGTTGCACGCACACACGCTCCTCATGTACTGTTAAAACTGAAGAAGAGGAGGAAGAAGAGGAAGAAGTGACTTGTTTCGACGCAGCTGAAGTCTCTTCAGCTGAACTGCCATCTCATCACAGGTGCTCATGTCCTGTACTGTAACATTTATTGATTATTTCTTCTGTTTTCTTTATGTTTCTCTGTGACATCAGTGCCTGGAGATCATGTCAATTCTGGCTCCGCATCTGTTCTCGTCTGTTTTTGTTCCCAGTTCTGGTCACTGTGCTAAAAAAAAAAAAAAAAGTTGTTCCTCAGATGTTTTATGGTCGTAAACACATTAATTGTTAACATCTTGTTTGGGTCCCGAAAGGAGATTGTGGTTTCAACTGAACTTTTATGTTAATTTCTCATTTCCTCCAGAGAAGTATTGTTTTTTTTGTTTGTTTGTTTTTTTTTGTTTGTATGTTCTGAGGGCGAAATGTCATTTAAGGAGTTAGGATTTCATAACAAAAAAAAACAAAAAAAAGAGGGCATTTAATACCACGAAATATGATTTTCTACTCAGTCATGCATCAACATTTTGTTTGTCAGGCTTGAAGACAAACTTTGAAGTTATTTTACCGCTGTTAGTCAGGAACAAATGTGGGTTAAAATACAAAAATATGATTTCTTGACATAAATGGGACACAGTTGTGTTCTCACTCAGCTTTCATGAAGACAAAGCAAATTTCCATTTTACATTTTAAAAACGAAAACAAGGCTTTATGCGTTTATCACCTTTCATACACAGAGGCAATTCACAGTGCTTTAAGGAAAAGAAATGCATTAAACAACACTTAAAAACATAATTGAATGGAAAATAACAAATAAAATACCAGTACGCATGATACCGAGAGGAAAGAAGCAGGAGGGTCAAAAGAAGTTAATCTGTGAAGCTCTTTATTCAGGTCATACCTTCTCCCACCATCCCTCTGACCTTTGACCTTCAGTTTACTGACTGTTGCTGTTGTGTGGGGGGCGAACGCTGGGCTGAAGTCTTGCAGTGTGCAGAGCCAAACAAACGGCCTTACAACTGGAAACGATACCGCTCACTCTGCTGCCTTCAGTGCCTCAAGGAAAACTTATCTATCATTAACTGTTTCCATTTACGTTTGCTCAGTCTTGATATTACTGTAAGTTTAATTTCAGTCACGCGTCAGACTTTATTATCTTATATAAAGCTGCATTCATTGATTTTTATCGGCCACATGGGGCAGAACGAGCCGTAAACACAACACTGACATACGATGATCTTATGAAGTTATGACTGACACCTTTTCCGAACACACAACACTACAAGTGCAGTTATAACAGCTCTGCTTCTGTTTTTTTCTCCCTCTGCAAATGAGTTATTTATTCAAAACTAATGTAATTTTCTTGGGTCTGCCTGGTTTCTGTATAGTTGAGGGACAGTTACTTTCCTTCCAAGCCTCATCCTTATGTTTTTTTAGAGACATCCTTTTAAAAAGTGTGCTCTGGGTTATCTAAGATGTGACTGGTCAACCTTTTAAACTAGTCTCCCGTTGTTTGTGTTGACTGCTGACTGCAGGGGAAATGAAACATCAAGGATGTCAAGGAGGTGATGCAGGTGCACAAACCTTTGCAAAAAATAGTCTTTGAAACGAGCACAGAGTTGCACGGAGCAGGTTAGGACATTTTCAACGGGAAAAACTGACACTGTTAGCTCGTCTGCGTCGCTTCCAGTTGGACAGCAGTGTGAAGCAAACACTTGCAGACACACAGCGACACTATCATTCATTTGGAGTCGTGTTTTAAACCTCCTGTTGAATGTGAGTCCAATATTAACTCTCCTTTTAGCTCCATTTTTGGTCTCCGCCATCAAAATCTGTCTTTTTAGTAGCTAGATGCTTCACTATCACTCAGTGAGAGCAGAGTTTGTGCAACATAAACCTGAAACAATGATCCAAAATCGATTTTTTTTTTAAATCTCTGCAGAGTTTGGTGGTTTAGTGACTGAATTTAAATAGGCTGCACACTGCAAGAATCTGCCCACATTTAGTTTACACTGTACCACACAAACACAAACCTGGCTGAACCACAATGGTGCTAATTTATAATTTAACACAACCTGTTATTGAAGCGTCCCTTCTGTGATGTTTGGAAGCAGAACAAAATCTGTTCATTTAAGAAATCTCCCCCTTGATTACATCTTTAGGGCTCTGAAATAATGCAATAATGTTGATTAACAATGTAAAAGCTAAAGGATGTACATCTAATCACTGTTATTTTCAAGTCATTGTTTGTGGTGTAATAAGTTAATCTAATGACACGATGTTATAGCATCTGAAAGGTGTCATATGAAGGCTTCATGCTGTTTCAGGCCTCATCAGTTCAGGTTTTCTGCGAGTTCGAAGCCATGTCACCATTTATGGTCACTGCTGTTCTTCCATCAGTCACGACAGCTGAATGTTGTGTCACATTAAAGGCCTCGTGCATCACTTTAAAAAGCCTGGAAAAGTCGTGAGCGTAAGAAAAGTTTGAGATCTACACAGAACCTGAAGGACGTCGTTGTTGTGGTAGAAGTAGACAAAGTTTTTATTCACAAAGACGTTAATGAAAGAAGAAACTGATCCCTGTTTGGGGTGAAAACTGTTTTTACACGCTGATATTGTCACCACACGTTGTTGTGTGCTGCAGTATGAACCACACAGTGTCTGTCTGTCTGCTCCGCTTGTAGTCTGACGTAAACCTGCTCCGCTCCTAAACGAAGGAGACCTGAACACATCTGAGACGTCTGGATTGTTCAGAAGCTGCTGTGATCACGCTGTTCTTCATATCGCTTGAAACAAACTGCAATAAATCTCTCAACACAGCTTCTGTCTGCGACTCCGTCTTTTCTGTTTACCTGTTATTAAATATAACTTATTCTAAACAGAGCCACGCTGCTGCTCACGGATGGATGATGAGAC
>JAJHUR010109492.1:861-18824 GCA_027495735.1 Lutjanus campechanus | reverse complement strand
ATTTCTTTGTTAATCTTTCCTCAACTACTTAACGTAATGGTTTGAATTAGCATTTGATTTAGGTGTTGTTAGTAGTTATTACTACATATATTAAGGGAGGAATCACAGTGGTAATGTAGTTGATGGAGGGTCCTCACAAGGGGGTAAGAAAGCACGAATGTGTGTGTGTGTGTGTGTGTGTCTGTGTGAGACATAGCGTAGCCGTGTGAACGATATCAGTCCGTGTGTATGCACTTGTGTGCGTGCTTGCCCATGCATGACTATCCGAGTGCATTGACTAGCATGTGTTTGGAATCTCATATTGCGTCCAGATGTCACGGCAAATCAATTCAAGTCAAAGACAGCCGAACGTGTTTCATAAGGCTCGCAAACCCGCGGCAGGTGCAGCCCCCTTCCACGGCTTTCAACAATGTGCTGGTGGCTGGTAGGATGGCAGGAAAAAATTAATGGACACAATTTTGGTTAGAGTGGAATATCAGCCTTTTATTAAATGTGGGATATTTGATAGTAATATTAATGTATTGTAAAGCCTTAACAGACAATTGGATAAAATTGAAGTTTTACAAATATCCTGCCTGGCTCATGCAGCCCCCTCCCTCACATTCTGCTGTGGATATCTCATGTCACTCATGGACAGATCAACAACATACACTTACCAGATGAATAATACAAAATGTGACATGTCAAAGACAGTAACATTTAACAGTCATGACTGGATTTTCTCAGGAGTAATTCTACATAAGTAAATGAAGATTTCAAAGTTTTTGTGTAAAGTTTAAACTGACAATTCTTGTGTAGTTTAAATCTCATGAGATTATAGGATAACCCTTAGTAACTTAAAATAACTAATAAATGAAGTAAGTGAATTGATGGTTAAACTTAAGTTAGTTATTTTACTGTTAACAAAAGTTCAAATAATGTTCATATATGTCTTTATAAAGGAGTTTTTGACCAATTTTAAAGTTTTATAAACATCGGTTGCAATTTCGCAACAATCACCCAGTTCCTCAAATACAGCCGTTTGGTCAGTGGGGTCAGTGCTCTTATGAGTTAAACTGTGATACTGTAGCCACACCCCTAATGTCAGTTGTGCACATGCAGGGATATGCTGTTAATTTAAAAAATAAATACACTCAATATCAATATGCAATGTCCAGGTTGACTTTCAAAATAAAGGCACAAAAACTGTTTGTGTAGGTTTAGGAAAAGATCATGCTTCAGGTTAAAATAAGTATGTTTCTTACTAATACAATACAATGCAATGTAATGTATTATAATTAACAGTTTAATCTAAATAATAAACATAAATTATAAAATTACTAATAATTATCAAACATAATTAGGGATGAATGATGGATTTTTTTCTCATCATGGCCGATACTGATAAAATAAGTGATTACGTCACATCTTTGTGTTTTAAAAAGAAGTTCATATAACCTGTAGTTTCTGCACCCCTGAGGATAAGAAAGGCCGATGTAGTGATTTAATTCCACAGCTCTAAGCAAACAACAAACTGTTCTCATTCTTCTGTTGTTAGTTTTTCAGGTAAACTTTTTTGCTAAAGAATTCAAATGAACTGGTCTGACATAATCTGTCAAATCAGATATTAGTCAATATTTATATTAATTTATTGGTTCCACTGTTTATCATGCGTCCCCAAACATAAGTAATTATCATTCCATTGTTTATGAACAGTGTAATAACTATGAACTGAAGTTTAATTAACTACGCATTAATGATGGCTATCACACAGTGTTACCAAATGCTGAATCACCAGAAACATCCCGTGAATTCCGAGCCAAGCCTGAAACATCTGTATTAGATTAGTGTTTGAATGCAAAGCACCAAGGCACATGTGTGTAGCCAGTATCATAACCTGCACTGATAACTATAAAGAGTGATCAGCTATAGCCTTTTATAGTCATAAAAAATTAAAGAAAACATATATTTGCCAATTATTGCATGTAAATATTATATAAATATGCAGAGATAAAATTCATGCTGTAAAAGAGGTGCAGTATACTGTGAACTGTTATAACAATAACTGGAGTGGGACACATTCAGATTGTATGATCATCAATTTGATGCAAATGTTAGCATATTATTATAATTTAAAGGCAGAAAAACATTATATGTCTGTCACTTGTTTGTTTGCTACAGTACATACCGTATATTTCAGTTTGTATGATTCACTCTGACACAAAAATCCATCTCAAATGTTACCATTCTTCGTCTAAATTCCTGCTTTTTGAATCACTTCATTCTTAAATGTCAGATCACTTGGACAAAGATAACGGTCTTAAATAACAACACATTTTTTCCTTCAGACAAGTTCATGGGAAAGTCTCATAAAAAAAAGTTATATATGATAGGAGAAGTTTGATGTATCGGTGATTTATGGTCCATGTTCTAGTCTACCTCTCAATCAAACTCATGTGTAACGATCGCGCTCCCAGAGGTCCTCGTTACCAGCGTGATCCCCTGACCCACATACAAACCGGACCTGCACATACACGTACTCGTTCACGGAGGTCCGCGATCCATGTATGACATATTTATGAAAAATATCTGCAACCGTAATAGTTTCGACATGCCAACTATTTCATACTCTCAGTGCTGAGTCGTCTGTCATTCCAGCACAACATGATCCATTATCCCAAATTTATATGACAAATAGTCTTTAGCGAAGGGAGAGGAGTGAGAAGTGAGAGGACAGAAGAGAAAGATCTCTGCTGGAGAGAGGAAGAAGAGACGGAGGGGGGAATACTCTGTCATCTGTCTGGTTTGGATCGTGCTGGAGAGAAAATGTACTTGGGGTGCACAAAGAAAACACAATAAATTACTCTCTGCTCCTCATTCATAACCCAGGATTATCATCCTAAATCCATACATCACATGGAGAGTCGTTTGCATTTCGCGCACATGCACGGCCATATGGAAATGGGCAGGACCGAGGAAACGCACACATTCACACTGACACACAAAAGCCAAAAGCCATTAATCCACTCTGCGACTGGGAACCGCTCCAAATGGGCTTGTGTTTGTGTGTGTCTAGGTGTCTGATGTTTTGGTATGAGGCATGTAGCAATCAATCCCCCATGTATACTAATATGATTATTACTCTGTCATCTCTAAGTGCACCTCTGAGGGCTGTAACTGCAGGAAAGAGCTGACATGAAGGTAAAAGCAACACATGCTTTTTAGATAATAAAACATAAATGTTTGATTTTGCTCTACAAATATTTGCTAACATTTTTCCCCCTTGATCTTAGGTATGCACTTAATGAGCAGTAATACATAGCAAATATCCATCTGCATGAAAACGTGGATGTGCAGCAGCAATCATGCGAGCAACATAGAAGTGGTTGGATAACTTTACTCCACTCCGATATATTTTATGTGGCACCAAAGCATACATATAATAACACAGCGTACCTCCTCCAAACTTCTCCCATGATGATAAAACACTCACCCACAATTCCTACCAGGGATGTTCCTGGCGACTAATTTCCCTGTCGATTAAACACAAATTTTAATTCAGACTAGTCGACTAGTCTAACAGTAAGAAAACACCCGGAAAGAGGTTAAAATTGAGCATAAATTATTAATTTATAATCCGAAAAAATACTGCGTATTAAGAGTCATTTGAAGCCGTTAATCCCCAAATCCACAGTCCCCAAATCATACTTTAAATGCAGCTGAAATGTGTGGCATTTTGAGCTGTGCAATACAAACATTGTACATTAACCTACAAAACATGACAACTCACTAAATGCTTCACCTTTTCAGACTGAAAAGGATCACAGTGTCGGTGGGTAAATGACCGGAGCTGACGTTAGCTGCCAGCCTGCTACACAGTGTGGCTAACGATAGCAGTGCTAACACCAGCAGCTGCTCTCCTTGCAGGTTAATGTCAGCGTCTGTGCTGAATGTGATCACATGTTGCTCCAGCCGAGTGATTATATACCAGTTTATTCTGTCTACATTCAACATTATTTCCGTTTTCCAGATTAAAACACAGCCAAACAGCGCTTTTATTAGCTGTCATCTGTCTGACTTTGCTGATATAAACACCTGGGGCTGCCTGGGCCATCGGGGCATACACGTTTACGACGTACAGCGAGAGTTGCTGCTGTCTGATGGGGCAACAGCCCCGAGTAGAGGCAACAGTTAACTGGCGTTGCATGTGAATGAAATATTGATAAATAGTTTAAACGACTAGTATGTCTGGTGGCGACTAGTGAGGGTGGCGACGTTTAATTGTGTAGTCGACTAATCGCGCACATCCTTGATTCCTACCAGTGAAAGAAAGAAAGAAAGAGCAAACTCCAACCCAGCCCAAATATTTGCTACTGATGTATGATCATAGTCACAGTAGTTCCGAAAAAATAAATACCTGGTGATCTCTGAAAAACTTCGGGGGTTGTCTAACAATCCACAATCTGTGGATTCTTTATGACCTGGATCTAACCCTTTTTTAAATCAATTATATATGTCTTTATTGCTGTTATTTTCTATTATTTTATACTTCCAAGCAAAATAATGTTCGATGGGTTTTTCGTGTTTGTTTGTTTTCTGTCCTGCAGTGTGAAAAATACAGCTGACATTTCATTCACATCGTTAGACCTTCAGAAAAGCAGTAGGTGTTGTTAAATGACCTTCTGTCTTTTTCAAGAATTTCCAGTCATTACCTTCTCAGAAAATAGATGCTTCGGGCTAACAAACTTCAACAATGCACAGTCACCATGTAGGATTTCTTTCCGCTCCTCAACCCCAACAAGTCTTCCAAATGAAATAATCAATAATGTAATTTATTATAGAACGACGCATATAGTGTTTTCTGATGTGATGTACCTGTTGGCAGGCTCTCTGCATCGTTTGTCTGTTAGCCTTCCAAAACCATTACAGATCACAACTGAAAAATGCATCCATTTTATGGCTTCACAACACTAACTTAATATTTGGTTTAGGCACAAAAAGAACTTGGTTTATGTTAGGATAAGATCATGGTTTGATCTTGTTGGCATTTGGTATTAATACAGGTGATGTCAGCTGAATTTTGTGATCCTTCTCTAACCTTGCCATAACACCCGAGACTCCGCACAGACTCTCCGAGAGTCTCACAACTTTGGTAGCAGCTGCAGCACAGAGTGGTCTACAGAAGTGACTTGGAGAGTATAAACAGAAAACACAGATTCTTACGGGACCTGAAGATGAACACAGTACGAGTGTACAAACTGAGAAACAGCCAGCTCAGCCCCGATCTACTGCAACTCCATATTTATCTCTTAAATTATTTCCACACCTGTCTCCTTCCTCATCACTCACCTGTTTGACTTCCTGAGCAGCAAATAAATAAATAGCCCACACATTCACTAAAGCTGTCTTTATACCAATGCTTTTAATGCATCACCCTAAATCAACTTCTTACCTAAGTGTGTCAATTTTACTCAATCCCTGTGAGGACATTTGGTCTTTACAAATCCACATTTATATGCCTGCACGCACAGATGCAAACCCACACAGCCACTGACAAGTTAGTTAAGCTTTTCAAAAGCCATTCCTCTTGTCATCAACTGAGAACAGATCCAAATGAATGCGCTTCTGTGTGCATCAGGTGATGCTGAAAGCAAAATAATATGGTACGCTTTCATCTCTGAATACATCCCTGAGATGTCAAACAGAACAGGAAATAATAGAAATGATGTTCATGTTTTAGATTCAGAAAATGAGTCTCTGATGCTCACGCTGGTCTTGTTGAGGAATCTGATGTTTATATCCAGCATGTTTTTTAATAAACTTTCCACTGAAGTCTTGGCCAACACAAGTGTTTCACATCTAATTTAAAACAACAAATTTACTGCCTCTTTGCACAGGGTGGACATAATACATCGCCAGGGGTTGCAATTGTTTCCATCAATGCCAAGTCAATACATTGTTGGCTTAATGGCTTTGTTTGTTTTGCTGAAAGTGCCCCACCCCCCCAGACACCAGACGCCAAAACTCTGTTTCCACAACTAAAGTTAGCTTATGTTTTTGACATTGTGTAACTTCATGTTTCATGTCCAAAATGAAGATCTTTCTTAGTAATAGTTTTTCACAGAATATTTGGGGATAAAAGTCACCAACCAAGCAAGTAACTTAAACTTGTTGTAGCTCTGATTAAAGCAGCAGTCACTTGGAGGCAGGAAAACAACTTTCCATTGAAGTCGTCGCCAGCACAAGTGGTCCACATCTAATTTAAAACAACAAATGTACTGCCTCTTTGTACAAAGTGGACATAATACATCAGCAGGGGTTGCAATTGTTTTAGTTAATGCCGAGTCAGTGCATTGTTGGCTGCATTGACTGTTTATATTGATCAAAGTGCTCGACCCAAAACTCTGCCTCTGCCACTGAAGTAATGCTTCAAAAATAAAGAATTTATTACCTAATAGCTTTCACAAAATGTTCAGGCATAAAAGTCAACAACCAACCAATTAACTTGAATTAGTTGTAGCTCTGATTAAAGCAGCAGCAGTGTCTTTTTGGCCACTTGGGGCAGCAGAACAAGCTGTAAACACAACATTGCGATATCATCAACGAGAAATATTGTTATGTGTTATGTGCTTCGCACCACTTAGTAGATAAAAGAAGGATACTCACTCTCTTTTTTTTTTAAGCTCCGCTTTGGTCTCCACCCACCCCTGAGGGCAATATCTGGATATTTAGTTGCTAAATGTTATATGGTCACCAGCTGGTTGCTGTTTTTTTTTTTTTTTTAAATCAACTCTCCTCTGCTTGCACCAACTTCCCACTGAAGTCTTGGCCAGCACAAGTGTTCCACATCTAATTTAAAACAGCAAATTTACTGCCTCTTTGCCCAAAGTGGACATAATACATCAGCAGGGGTTGCAGTTGTTTTAAGTCAGTAAATTGTTGGCTTAATAGCTGCAGAGACTGTTTGTTTTGATGAAAGTGCTCTACATCCCCATGAATTTAAAATCCCATCCATACTCACCCAGACTCTCAGTGCACCACTAAAGCTGTGTTTTTGACATTATGTAACTCCATGTTTCAAGTCCAAAATAAAAGAACTTATACCCACTTGCAGAATATTTGGGAATACAAATGCTCAGCCAACCAACTAACTTGAACTAGTTAATCTCTTATTCATCTGTGGATATTTAGTCGCTAAATGTTTCTGTGTGGTCACCAGCTTGTTGCTGAAACTGTCTGTCTTCTGTCTGGTGTTGGGCAGGCAGCTCACAGTGGGTTTATCAAAGCTTCTGGCCAAAAACAGCATTCTGCTGCTGCTCAAAACAAGACTGATGAGCAGTGAAACCAAACGATAAAGTTATGGCAGTAAAACATATAATAAGAGCTGAAACATGCTAATGATTTTACTATATATATTAGTGGGCTATTAGTTATTTGAAGCATTAGAAATATTGATTAGAACATCTTTAAATTACACAACCAGTTTTACCAGTTTTAATTTTTATGTGCAGAGTATATTGTAATACTGTCAATGTCATCACACCTCTGGTTAAAAACACATCATGAGGACTGTTTCAAACTATGACCCCCCCACAGCAAGTGCTGTATTCACGGCTGGACTTTTTACCGTTATAGGAAAAATGCTATAAAAATGTCTTGCTAAATGTAGTAAAGTGTCTTATAAGGTGTCCTACTAGCGGACAAAACATGATAAAATACCCTCCAGGTTACTCTTCAGTGGTAAAATTGTTGTAAAGTGCCTTATAAGGTGTCCTTCCAGAGGACAAAATTTGATAGTGCGCTTGAGAGTTCCCCTCTAATAGACGGAACATGCTTCACGACTTCCAGTGCACTGGTGCCCCACCACTGGCTATATTCGATGAGCTGTGAGCGAGAACACGTTGGCCACACAGTGAGTAAAAAACAAGCCTCAAGTCATGTCCTTCACTATCTTTGATACTGTAACAAAAACCATGCAAGTCCAATTCAACAACTGAGCACAGTTTGAAAAATTTAAAGCCCAAGTGTGAAGGAAGGTCCAACGTGAAGATTTACGGGGCTTTACTGGCAGGATATGGTCTAAATAGAATAGAATACTCATAAGTATGTTTTCATTAGTGCATAATCACCTGAAAATAAGAACCATTGTGTTTTCATGACCTTAGAGTCAGCCCTTTGTATGTACAGAGGGTGCAGGTCCTCTTCCATGGAGGCCACCATGTTTCTACAGACAAAACAAACACTGGCTCGAGATGGGGCCTTTTCCCTTTTCCCGTATGCATATACTTGAAAGGGGAGATGAGGTATTTGCAATCTGCAAGCTCACCGTTAGATGCCACAAAATGCTACAAACTGGTCCGTTAAGGAAGCAACTTTCAGGACATGAAGTAATTTTCAGGCCAGGTCCATGATCACTGGCAAGAACAAACCTGCAGATAATTCCTTCACTTTCCCATGTTTACTTCACTCTGTGATACCACCGGGGGAGGAAAGTAATTCCCTTTTTCAAACACGTTCCTTCTTACCCCCGTCCTCTGAACCTTCCCATGGATGTAGAACGTGTCACGAACGTGATGATGATGACAGCAAATAATGCGGTCTCACACCTGTAACACATCATTCTCAGCTTGCCATCTGACCACCTGCTCCAACACTAATTTACTCCACTCGCTCCCCCTCACCACCCACCCGCACTTCACACCGAGACAGGCTCATACAAACCTTTGTCAGCGGCTGAGTAAAGGTGAGAGGAGATGGTTGCATGTGGCTCGGGGGCTGAAGTTGTGATTGTCTGCCGTGGTGTGGATACGGCTATTTTCACACAGGAAATTTGTGAAAACGCAAGAAAAAAAAGATGGGATGAAACAATGACCGGATGGTGTGAGACACCAAGACTGGATCAATAAAATAAAAAAAATGAGAGTATGTCTCGGAGTGCTTTTAAAGTGAGAGTTTCTTTGTTCGACCTCAGCCGGTCCACTGTTCACATGATCTCATACTTCTCCACCTGCCCTCTTCCCCTCTCTGTTCTTTCGTTTGTGTCTGTGGGATGGCCTCATCTTTTCATCCGTGCTCTACATCACAATATGGCTCAGTCTAGCTACAGGAGCAGCACTTCAGATACACTGTACACCTGTTGTTGCTGTGTGTGTTTGAGCATTGATGCACTGTATGTTTTTTTTTTTAGTACAGCCCCTTTTGCCACCTCTGTGTATTTCCATGAGTGTACTTTTGATGTTGAACTTTGAACCCTTTCCATCTTTTTGTTACTATCTCCCAAGGCACAAATCCGTCCACCTGTATGTTTCCGTCTATGCTGGATCATTTGCTTGCTGCTGATAGACAATTCAGACATTTTCTTGAGCTTGGGTCCTCAGAGAAGTAAGCAGCATTTCTGGATGTTGTTGATGTACGGCTTCCTTTTTGCATGGTAGAGTCTTAACTTGCATTTATAAATGCAGCAACAAACATTTTCCACGAGCCCATGTAGTATCCTTTATACAATTATGTGCGCAATTATTTTGTTAAGGCAGTTTTTAATGGAGTCAAAGGTCATGGGAATCCAATGTTGTCCCTTGTGTGCAGAGATTTCTACAAATTCTCTGAATCTATTAATGATATTTTGGATTGCAGATGGTGAAATCCCCTAAATTCCTTGCAACTGCGCAGTGAGGAATGGTCTTCTTTAACTGCTGGACTATGTGCCCACGCAGTCACTCCCAAAGTGGTGAAACTCACCCCCGTGCCTGTGAACGACTGATAAGTTTGAACACTAAATATCTTGTCTTTGTGCTGCATTCAGCTGAGCTTAGGTCAAAAAGAATTTGCAAATCATTGCATTCCTTTTTATTCACATTTTACACAAAGTCCCAACTTTCTTAGAATTAGGGTTGTGCCACTAAGCAGTTCATTGCAAATGTCACTGCATAATCTATTTTCCAACAGACAGATAACCACATACATTATCACTGTAAATATTGGCACAAACACACTGCTGAGGTGTCCTTGTGGAAGCCACTGAAGGCCTGTATTACTGTTCTTCAACTTTAATCTCTGACTTCACTATGCAGGGAAGCAAAACAAAAAACATCAATCTTACAGGTTACTGATGTAGTGTAGATTATATAGAGCGTATACAAGTAAGTGTTGCCTGTATAGCAACCTTATGAGAGACATAAAAATATTCATTGTGCCGCCTCAGTTACCACAGCACCACTGCCTACAGACATCAATAAATTAGCACCTTATTGCTTTGAGTCTACCGCAGAGCAGCAGGGGGTGCTGTAGAGCTATAATGCAGGCTTATTAAGGCTAATCAATGTTTTGATGATGATATCCAGGTGAAGTGTAACAGTGTAAAACAGAGGGATGTTTCTGTGTACAAGTCCTTAATATGATGTGGTACAGCGAATGAGATCTGCAGCAAATGTCACAGGCGTTGTGCAGCGTGACAAGGCACCTGAACCAGTCCAGTTGGTGCGGGTGGTGAATAACCTTTGCCAAGCAGACGCTGAGCAGCTAATAATGACTACATGGATTTGGGTATGACTGTGTGGTTACTTGCTGAAGCTCTGCGTGACTCTAATTTGGATCAAGATTCCAGCAATAAATGGGGATCAATAAAATAAGCCAGATGCTGCTGCTGCTGCTATAAGCTTTTATAAGTCTTTCAGTCCCAGCAAACCAACCAAGATGTAATGCTCCCTCTAAGCCTCCATCACATTTTTGATCAAGTTATATGTTTCAGTCATCAGTAATTGATTCACATTTCCCAAGAGGTTTAGTGATTTAAGCTGTTTTGGCTGATCTGAATGATGAGGTGCTGTCAAACTTCACCATATTTGCATTTAAACTGAAACTGAACTCAAACTAAAGCTGTTTTTTTTGCTAGGAAATCAGCATCCTTGTGTAGTAGAGTCAAAACAACCAGTTTACACATTGTACTAAGCTAGCTGGCTTCCACTTTCTGTGTTAAAGCAAGATAGTCGAACATGATGGGTCCACCTAAATGTGTAATGTTGTTATGAGTTTGCTAACTTCGTATAACCAACATAATGTGGATTTTGTCTCCTAGCAATGTCTGCCGTCAGATATCAGTAAAGTGGTGCATAAGAAATGCCCAACAATAGATGGGAGCAGCACATCTGGGTACTTTGTTTCCGCCCCTTTTTGGGTGAAGGCAGTGCCTTTAATTTGACTGGCGGTAAATGCAAATTCTGAGGTTTCTGTACTTCATATTTCTTTTGAACTATTAGGAATCCTACAGCCGGTCAGGTTGTTGCCGATTGCCATCGTTGCCGATTAATGATTAGCGTTGCTTTACAGAAAAAAAGAATCTTTTTTTGATTTGTTACAATCTACATTTTTTCACAGATATACGTGACCTGACCGGCTGAGACCCACAGTTTGACATTTTCATCTTCTCTGTGGATGGCATGAAGGCACGGAAGTCTTCTTTTACTGTCCTCTGCTTTTTAGGGAAGAGGAGTTTATTTCAGCCAGTTTATTTACGTTTATTGTTAGGTGTTGACCTCTAGTGGCCATAGTCATTATGACAGGAGATGGATAAACGGCTAGAAAGGCTGCATATACAGTCGAGGCAGTGGAGGACAAGGTTCAAGTCTTGTGTGAAACAAAGTCGGGCAAACAGTAGCACAAGTTATGCGCCACCATGGCTGTACTTTTGTAAAAAAGTTTAAGTCTGGTAAGCTTGATGCTGCTGGTTCTCTCCATCAACTGTCATATGTCGTTCTGGGAATCATTGGCAATCAACCTATTTTGTCGTGTAGATATGAGGATATGTTGCTTAATTTATTTTTGATGTGCAAAATTCATTGCAGCAACTTTTGGGCATCATGCGACTGTTGGTTTTTTTCCCAATTTAAAAGGGGGCAGATGTTCTTGGGGCAGGAAAATAATACATGCTTACCCCTCGTGTACAGGCTTTTCGAGCTTAGACATTGGGCCTCATGCAAGGTATTACTGCAGCGTTAATTATGCTGATTTACAAAGTTTCATGCACCTGCACTCAAATACACACAGGCAGATCATTTACACAGTTATCTGAAGTTACGGGTGATTGTTGAATCTGACGTGTCGTGTTCGTACGTGACCCTCGTATGGAAAAATATAAGAGAAATTTAAGACAAGAATATGAAAATGATCTTGCATGAGGCCCATTGCTTCCACAAACATGTCCAAATGAAAATCTAAAATAGTTGTAGTATCGAAATAGTTTATATTTCCTCACTCAAAAAGTGAGGGGGATTTAAAGTTCAATGCGACAAAATAACATTTGTCTTCACAAGCTATCAGCCACCTACAGTAGCCTTCATCCTTCACTTCACCCGTATCACCCTCTTAATTTTCTCTCATGCTGTTTCTCTACTCTTCGTATTTGTATATCCTCTTTTGTCTTGCCTTCTTCTCTGTTCTTATCTTTCCTCCACAGAACAGACAAGATAGTTTATCAGTAGATGAGATGAATAGTCTGGGACAGTAATATAGATGGTGGCTTTGACCTGTGCGGGCTCCTCAAACTCGTTCCAAATCAATCTAGCGTTCCATCACCGTGACCCAGATGTCCATCCCTCTTCCCTGTCTCTATCTCCCTCCCTATCTCTTGCCAATCTCCATTCATCAGTCCTTCTATCTCCATTCTCTCCTCTCATCTTTTCTTGCAAAATTACTAGAGTTAGACTTTCTTGACAGTGAGAAAAAGTTTGTCTTTGAGCGCGGTGCTTTAGAGAAGAAAGGAATACATGAGAATGAATTGGACTTTCAAAAGAAGTTTGCCCTGAAAGCTTTTGTTCTGTGGCTCTCATGCAGTATTCATGTTCTCGATGAACTCTTGCTGGCTTTGCTTTGCTTTTTCCCCCCTAACTAATCAGTAACAGAGTTAATGACCTTGAGGCATTAGCAAAACAGTGTGACTCACACCTGCCGCTTCTTTGCTGAATGTGTGTGTGTACGCATGTGTGTGTGTGTGTGGGGGGGGGGCTGATATATTTCTTTTTGTTCCTCTACTGCAATGCACTAAAACTGTAAAAGCTGCAGTTAGATGGATATTGGGACCATACTTATCAGGGGGATCTGTAAATACCCGATTCATCAGACAGTTCTGATATTTTTAAACATGCGAACACTTTAACACTAGAACTGCCAGGGGTTGCTGTACAGCTAAAACAGCTCTTAGAAATTATAACTGATATTCTCTCCAGAGCCATTTGTATCTGAAGAGCCGTTTTCTTTTTTTGGAAGCAAGGATTTATCAAAGGTTCTTTGTAAGACTACAGGTTACGATAATTATCAAAAGAAGCCCTTTAGAAAGGAGTTCTTCAACGAGTTGTTCAATGATTGTTGAAAGCATGGAACCATCAAGACAGGAACACATCACTAGATCAGTCTCCCATGCACTTATCTCAGTACCTGCTTATAAATAAAAACTACAGTCAGAGATTATTTTTTTCACACATACACCAAACTCTGGAATGAGATCCATATTATATTAGAACATACAACACACTATCTGATGGAAGAACACACAGGGAACAACTGATTTAATCATAATATCTATATTTGTTTTTTGTTGACTGTCTCTGTTTTGTTTGTTTTAAAGGGATAGTTCACCCAAAAATGAAAATCCAGTCATTATCAACACACCCTCATGCCGACTGAAGTTCAGGTTTAGTTTTTCAGTCCACAAAACACTGGTGGAGGAAGACTGCATTGCAGAATGTTCCAAATGTTGGAAGTGAATGGAAAAAAAAAACCAACTGAATAAAAAAAGAAAATGCCTCCATACTTGCTCATCTGGTGTAATCCAAGTCTCCGAAAGCCCCAACATGCCAAGATGACTTTAAAAAAAGTTACTTAAACCATGTTTTTAGTTTGAATCTTCACTGTAGATCCTTAGCTTGGAGCCATGTTCACTTGCACATGCACACTGTCTGAACTGGGTGTGTGTGTGTTGTGACGGTGTGCAAACGGCTTGTTGGGCTTTAGGAGACTTGGATTGTATGTCAGACAAGCAGTATGGAAGCATTTTATTCATTATTCACTTACATTGTTTTCTGCAGCGCTGTTTTCCTGTGAAACAGTGTTTTGTGGGCTACAAAACTCAACCTGACCCTCAATTGGAATGAGGGTGAGAAGATAATGACTGAATTTTAATTTTTGGGTGAACTATCCCTTTAACTGAGTCAGGCCCGCTTAATTGTAAGTGATTTTATTATGCTATTTTTAATCTTTTCCTGTATAATAATACATCATTGTTCCAAGATTTTTAAATAAAGTTAGAAGGTGGAAAGGATCTGGACAGAAACCCCAGAAGGGTTTCTGGCTGGAACCATTATATCATAGAAAGGTTCACTGTAGACTTTCTCATAGTTAAGTAGATGAAAACTTTCACAGATGGTTCTAAGTACAGTATAACCCTTTACGCTGACTTCTAGGTAGAAATCTCTGAAAAGGGAGTATACTTGAATGCATTGATCTTCAAGGTGCAAGAAGTCACTGATTTGTCAATTTTTAACAAGAGGGAGGGTCCAATGGGAGCATCCCCCCTGCCCACACCACCAGCATTTCAATAATGCTTTTTTTTCCTTCACTTTTGACACATGATAGCAGTAGTTGTTGCCAAAAGCAACACAAATGTTTATTTAAACATGAAAAATCAATAGTTTGAAAATGACTGCATTCTCTATGGGGGTCAATTTCACCCACTGGCTCTTACAGATATGAATGCCCATTTTTTAAATGTGACTTTATTTATAACAACAGGGGGTGCTTATTAACACACATAAACTCAAAGATTGAGGGACAACAACATACAATCAAAAAACAGCCGCAGGTAAATTTTACCCTGAAGCTTTTCTAGATTTATGGAATTGTCAAAAAAAATCAGGAAACAACCAAAAGCAAATATTGCCTGTGTAGTCAAAGCTTTGGTGAAGCTTCACTTTGGGACATCAGGGTGAAAAAAAAAACCTGTTTGAGTAATATTTGCTAAAAAGAAAAAAAAAGAAAGAAAGAAAAGAAAAAACCCTCAGTGTCCAGCTGTTGTGGAAAATCACTTATCCTTTCAGAAAACTTCAAGTGTATTTGTGACCTATTTACAGACAGACTAAAATATTGCTGATCTGAGTATCTGTTGACAATAAAAGAAGTATAGAATAATGTCAGCCTTTGATTAAAAAAAATGTGTAAACTTAAATGAAATCTACGGTACAAAAGTAGTTTGGTTTCTCTCATTATGGAGTTCTTGTTATTTCTGAAATTTACCTTTAATGTACCTTCACTGTGTGTTCAGACACAACATGAGACATTTGTGTACAAAATCAATGCAAAAATTCGATGAGATACAATTTTGCCTGGGGCTGCCCAATTCGACCAGAAAATTTGTCCACGCAAGCTGAACTTTTTTTAAAACTTCTGCAAACTACTTCATAAAGTTTTAAAGATGAGAGGCAAAAGGAGACAGACTGGAGGGAAACGACTGCAGACAGAACTGGAGTTTCTGGTGAGTTCTGACTCAGTCTGAGTCTGAGCTGAACACAAACACACAAAAAGTGTTTCCATTCACTTGTTTTTATTCACATTTTCAATTTGGGCATTAAAAATACCATAAATATTTGAAATGGCACTGAAAAGTTTTTACACTTTTTTGAGTTGGGGAAGTTGGTGTATCAATAAAAGCAAACAAGCAAACAGTTGTACATGAAGCATGTCCTGAAGCTCCACACTCCACCAGAGGGTTAAAAATGGGCAGACAAAAACATCTGTCTCTGTGCTGACCAATGAGAACACTTGCATTCCTTTAATCCCTCCAGGATTTTGCAGGATTTTTTTTTTTTTTATTGTTTGATCTTAAAACGTTTTGAATTCATGGCAGCTTTTCTAAAAATGTTGCAGGAACAAAATCTGCACAAAAAAACGTTGCTTTTTGTATAATTTATTAAAAGTCAAAGGGAACTGTTAAACTCTTTTTCACCATCTGTTCTGTGTTCATTACTCCCCTAACACTATATAAACTGGACTACATTAGCATTAGTGACCCCCCATCAGTTACAAATATACCTTTTCCAACTCTTTCAGTCTAAATCAGTCCAACTTCAGTTCGATGCTGAAACAAAAGAATACGATTCTGTTGCAGATTGAGAGGAAGGAGTTGATTCTGCTCTGGATCTGAATTGGATTTTTTCTCCGGCGGCTCAAACATGTAGAAGTTCAAGCAGCTAGACGGAGGATCCATTTTTCAGGTTGCAATGACACTTGAGACAGCAGATACGCCCCCAGCCTTTCAGATTGGAAAAATTGTACCCAATTTTGAAACATAATTTCATATACTTGACAATTTTTTTTTAATCAATAAAATTTGCCTGGATGGTTAATAGCGCATTTTACTGCGTGGCAAACTCAGAACACATGTTCACGTTCATTCACACACTTTAAACAAACTTTCCTATCATGTTTTCCTCACCGTCTTCTTTTGAGGTTTGACAAGCGTTCATTTAGCAACATTTAGTTGCGCCCTCTTCTTCTGCAACGGTTTAACAACACCTGATTGGAGATTTGGTGCAAGCAACTGCTTATTTTGATGCACCCAACTCCAGATATTCACAGTAACAGTAGTGGTCAGAAATGTGCATTAATTAGTATTTTTCTGGAAAGAAGTTTTTCTGGAAACTAAATTTGGATTGAAACTTGACTACAGACACACACACACACCCACACACACCCACACTCACACACACAGGGTGCATTTGTTTCTAACAACTTTACAGCTAATATTTGTATAATATCCCTGCTGTCAAATTTGTTTGCCTTCTGTCTGAACACTTCTCCAGAATAGTTGTACCTCACTATTGTAAGCAAAACTGATGAAACTCCCAGGAGACAACAAGCTACTACAGTGCCTTATCGATTTATTTTTATTTTGGCTTACTTAAAATTTGAATCCAAACAATCAGAAACAATCTGATCTTTGAATTTTTTTTATTAAAGGCCCTCACTGATCATATACTATCTATCAGCATCTCAATACGTGCCTTTTATGTTAACACTTCCTTCCAATTATTATAACCGTACTTCTAGTAATTCGGCAGCTTGACATGTCATTGTGGTATTTTTTCAGGAGCAGAATGAAATCGGGATAAATCCCTTCTTGTTCCTTTTGTAATCCTGTGTCTGCTTTCTGACAGGGTATTGGAGCTTTAGCAGAGATGTGAATCGATGATGGTATTTGCACAGTTCTTATCACACTGTCTATCTACTGTCATAGAAACCCAGGGATTACATTCACCTCCGGCTTACTGCTGACAGCAGTGGAAGGAGGGGGCAACTACTATGATTTGTTTTCTTTCTTTTTGGACAAGAATACATACAATATTGCGGTTGGGTTTTTTTTATCTGTTCACCTGAATTTATCCTGACAGTATAAACTGATGAAGCTTTCAGTTCAGTCAGGTGATCACAGAAAACAAAGATTAGGTACTGATGTGAACATCGTGGAACATCAGACATGGACAGAGCCAAAGGATTACATGGGGCTCACAACATGCAACAAAGACCAAGACACAAAAAGGGAAAGGAGGGGTGGGGCGCAAACAGAGGGGGATACAAAGCAAGTGAATGGAGAAAAAATTAGAGATCTATCGATCCACTTTTTTTCAGTTCCGGTCTGACTGCAATATCTGAATTTGGGTATCGACCAATGCCGTTACTATACCGATACCAGCGCTCTTTTTTAAATTCATGTTCATTAATATTTATTAGAATTAAAGCCTGAGGGTCCGGGTATTAAAGTATAATCCGTTTTTCTGTTAAAACCAAAAAACGGAAAAACGGAAATAGCGCCCCCTTTTCCTTTTTTCGTTTTAAACCAAAAACGGAAAAACGGTTTTTGCTGTCAGCATGAAAAAACGAGAAAAGGAAAAAACCAAAATCAAATAACGGCCGAAATTTGGTTTTTGCAAATTCATTTT
>JAJHUR010109490.1:0-18547 GCA_027495735.1 Lutjanus campechanus | reverse complement strand
TTAAAATGCAGTTTGTTCAAAAAGAACTGACTGGTAGTATAGTATTGTAGTAGGTCTGTGGCTTCACAACACTTGAGAATTGAGAATTTGGCACAACAGAGACAAGAATGCAGAGTGTTGACTCAAAGAAATGATAGAAATACTTTAAGACTTTTACAAAACATATTGCCATACAGTGAAATAAGTTGATGGAATTTCTCATCACTTGGATGACAAAAAACACCTGAAAATACACTCAACAATATCAAGATAAAGGAACTGAGTCTTACTCTAAGTGTGTTTTGAGTGTGTAGTACACTAGTACAGGAAAATTACAAAAATGAAGTCTTCTTATAATCATCAACATGGCAACAAGTTTTGAGTGCGCAAGTGATGAACACTATTGTCCTAGAATGCAACAACAACCTTGATGTGGAAGAGCTACTCAGAGAAATAAAAAAAACAAGTTTAAGTAGTAATTAATTTCACTTTCTACTGGTGATATTTTTTAATTAGCTAAATTGGTGATAATGTTTTCAAGTTGCAGCCTCATGTCATACATCCAGTCCTATTGCCTCAAATGACAATAAAATCTTACACTACTGGTAAAGTAGTGCACTGTCCGTATTACTATCTGGTGCATACTTAATTGTATTCGTAAAGAGTATGTAATAAGTATATATTGGTGATTGCATTTTAACAACACATAAACATAGCTGGAATCCCCAGAGTGCCAACACGCAGACAGAAAGGGTTCCAGTCTGGTTCAAGTGAACGTTCAGAAGCAAACCCATGATAAGTAGCACCTAACTGCATTCACACACACACACACACTCACAGACATATACACAAACGCACACATAACAGAGTATTAACAGGGTTCACCCAGGGGAGTCTGCAGAGAAAATGATTGTACAAGCCGTTCCCAGGATAATAAGTCAGGTCCCTATGTGTGTGCAATGACACACACAAACACACAGTCAGTGGGAATGTATTCAGCAGCGGATAGAGGAACTGAGCTCCCAATGGTATTAAACATTTCAAACACTTCAGGCTGCACTTGATTTTCCCTGGAGGTTATACCAAGCCTGCAGCACCTCACACAGTGCAGATAAAATCTATGAATTGCACAATAAAAGGGAAATTAAGTGCATGTGTAGCATTTGGATGTCACACTGTATTATGCTGACTGTTGCGAGCCGACGAACAAATGACACTGATACTTATTTTAGCATTTTGGCATTTTCCATATTTTTTCCTCATTGTAATGACTGTAGGACAGCTCTTCCCCAAATCAAAATTATTTTTATTAACATATTTTTCCTCTTACTTGTTGTACTATTTATCCATCAAGATTGTTTTGGTGTGAGTTGGCAAGTTTTCAAGACATTGGATGTAGAGGTGCCAACCCTCTCTGGAATATAATGGAACTAGACGGCACTCACAAAGTGGCAAAAAAAATCACTTGAAGAACTCAACTGTAAAGTCTCTTCTCAGAAAATATGACCTGGTTACTCAAGACAATCCACAGACCTTTGTGAGCAGTTTCATGCAGGAACTATTTTCTTTCTACTGAACAACACCTGCCATCTGTACCACCAATCTAATTAGAGTGTTGAAATGGTTGATGGGTGTAGTTTGGTGGAAAGAAAATAGTTACTTCATAAAGCTGCTCACAGCAAGATCTGTGGATTACCTTGAGTAACCAGGTCATGATTTCTGAAAAGAGTAATTGCTGTTGAGTTTTCCAAATGTACTTTTTGGCACCACAAGCAAAGTGACATTTAGTTCCATAACATTTGAGAGAATGCAGACATCTCTATGCTTATACTTCTAAAACTTGGCATTTCACACCAAAACAATCAAATTATCTATCTATGAATCTATGAGTAAATAGCACTCCAGGATAGAGCACAACAAATTAGTTTTGATTTTTGGGTGGACTGTCCCTTTAAACAGTGAAACAAGCCAACCAAAACCAAAATGCATGAAACCCCTATATGGATGTATTTGTTTTCCTGCAGCAGCGTATTACATTAACAAATTCTTTTTATCCTTTGATAAAAAGGAAAAAGTATTTAAAGCAACAACAAAAGGCACAATAAAGATCTGTTTTAAATGGGCTGCATTTAAATCCCCATTTTTCAGAATTTATAATAAACTGTGATCTTTCAGAAAATATAATTCACTGCAGTAAGTCAGGACTCATAATTTAGAGGCACATCAGAATAGCTTTACTGTGAGCATTCATTTGGTGCCGGGTCCCTCACACAATGCTACATTAGGCCTCTAATGTGAAGAGGCTCCCAAAGGCTTCATTAAAATGAAAATGGTCTGAGAGGGTGTGTCTGAGTGTGTGCCCATACAGCTGTGCTCATGTGCACATCTGAGTGTGAAGGTGAGAGATGTGTGTGGGTATATTTCCGCGTGTGTATTCATGTGTGTGAATGCTTGTGTCCTGGGTATGAAAAATATCCGCCGATTCACAGGATGGAGTTTCCACTTTGTTACGGGTATTTGGTAGTTTGTCAACCTTCTCAAGGCCGAGTGCAGCTCCATCGAACTGAGACACAAATGTCTCGCTGTCAATGGAAAATAAATGACTAAATGAAAAAAATGAAATTAAAAGTTAAAATTAAAAAAAAAAAAATACACTGTCCAGTTTCATGTCACACAATAAACAACTATTCACCTTTATGTATGTTTAAGATTCCACCTAGTCAATAACACATAGAGAACAATGAACTTGACTGATTACTTTTTAGACATTGAGGAAATCCATTTGATCCATGAGATGCAAAACACTAATTACATTTCATGGTTTTGCAAAATTACATTTTAAGTTTGCTTAATTACATTTTCTTCACAGCTAGATGAAAACCAGCTAATGAGACCAAAGGATTGATTTACATTTTTGTTTCTCTGACTGTAATTACAAGATCCTATTTTGGAACTAAACGTTTTGAGCAAGCAAAGCTGGTGAAAAATGTTAAAGGACCAGTGTGTAGGATTTAGTGGCATTCTAGTGATACTAAGGTAATGAAAACAGAGAATTTCATTTCATTTTCAGGTGATTGTACACCAGCCATTCTCAGCCAGTGCAGCTAACTGGGCCTCAGAGAAGTGTCCAGTAAGCTGGATAGTAGGGTTGGGCAATACACGGTTTCCACCACAGGAGCTATTCTCGCACAGTTGTGGCGTGATCATTTTTGCCTCAGGACTGCTTACCACGTTCTCATGTGATGTTTGGCAGTAATACACCTCTAACAGAAGAAGAGAGTGACAAGAAAACATGGGGGAGCAGAGTGATACTGCAAATGCAGAGCAGGAGGCGTCCCAACAATATCAATAGCCTCTAACTAAAAAGAATGTTTTATTGTTTTGATTTTTTTTAACTCAAGCATTGCCTCATGTGAGGAAGTTATTGTTTGTAGTTCCAATGGAAGAAGAAGTATGAAGTATGGTAGGGCACGCAGTTTGATATATACTATTATCATGATATAAAATTACATATATCATCATAGAAGATTTTTGCAAACCATGAGGGCAACATGATAATTTACAAAGCTATTTATCTTTATATCTAAATGTGCTCAAGAATTCATATAAATAAAAAACACCAAATTAAAATTAAAAATGCACAATATCAGTCACCAATATCACAACGCTAATCACAACATTTCATCAGGTAGAGACAAACACTGTTGGCGTGCTAACATTTATATGGGAAGGTAGTGCTTGGGATATTTTTTAACAATCAGAAGTGGGTCCTCAGTTACAAAAGGTTGGGAACCCCTGTCATACACGCATGAAAAAATACCTATGAATATTGTATTCCATTTCTGCCATATTCTGCCAGTAACCCCCCATAAATCTTACACACTGGACCCTTAAGTCAAATCACTCTTTGCTTACAACAGTACAATATCACATCACTGTTTCACAGAGCTAACTGTGGAGAGTGTGTGAACTGCATATCTGATGTATCTCTAGTCAAACTGATATGAGCTCGGTGGAGGATGTTTAATGGACAACTGCTATTTCATTCATCTCAGCCTGACTGATTGCTCTGTACAAGGAGGCTATTTTCACACCTCATTTATTGAGTCTGCTAGCATGCTAGATTCAATCACACCCTGAGGCTCGCACTAGCACATGCACAGGTATCTGTATGCACGCACACACACGCACACACACACACACACACCTTAGGGTATATGATCAGATGACCTACTGCTGCACTTTTGACAGCTGCTTAGCAATTTGTTGACAGGCTGATGGACAGAAGGACAGACAGATAGATGGACAGAGATAAAAAATGCTGAATTCAAAAATATAAAGAAGATATACAGAGGGAAAAAAATGTGGAAAAACAAAAAAGTAGCATTGCTAGACACTTTTACCTGCTACTACTCAAGTAAAAATGTCCACTGACGGCATGCAATCAACTAAAATGTCAGAGACAAGTGGCCCATGAGAGGCGATTGGGCCTTTAACTGCTCCAATCAGCAAATGGTGCTATGAGGCTGTCTACATCTGTCAGAAAAAAACAGTCTTCACATAAGACAGAGGGAGACCGTGCAAAAGCGTTGATCTGAGTGAGTGTCTGTGAGAGAGGGTGATCTTTTAGGGAGAAGCAGAGAGGTAACTTGGCCTTTTCAGCATCAATCACAGCCATTCAGTGTGATGTTGTTATATAAGCGCTGGTGTTCTTCAAAAGAGAAGACAGCGGGTTATAATTTGGCCTTTACTTAAGATGACGGATGAATCTACTACGAAGATTTGGCCTTCACCATCATCACCACAGCCTTGTTATTGCTGTGATTACCACCATCACGAGAGGAATTGGAGAAAAGTGACAGAAGGAGAGGTGAAGGAAGAGTAATTAGGAGGAGAAAAACAAAAGTTTAAAGGTGGCAAATGATGAACAAAAATTAAATGGTTACAAGAAGAACATGAAGAATCACTAAAAAGAAAGGACCAGAAGGAGAGAGGGGAGTAGAAACTAGGATCAGAAGCAGAAAAAAGCTAAATCAAAGAGGACTAAAAGTCAAGGAAGAGCAAGAAGGAAACTCAATAAATAGAAAGTTTATAAGTAGAACTGGAAAGAGAAATGGGTTGGGAAGGCATCTGAAGAGGGGCTGGCAGGGGAGTGGAGAAAACAGGGGAGAGGATAAAGGGTAAATGGGGGACAGGAGCAACAAAAGACAATGATAAGTTAAAGAAGAGCACTCTTATCTTTCCTTATGTAGGTTAATTGACTGAGGAATTAAAGCAAAAAAGATATAATTCAATTCAATGCATGGATGTTAACAATGAAAGAGCCGGTAGCATATGAAATGATTCTTAACATACACACACACACAGACTAAGCTAGTGTGTCGTCCTAGTATATTTCTAATTATCAGTTAATTGTTATTCCCTATCATTAGGAGGGTGGTTTTTTAATTGTAATGTAGCCAAGCAGAAAGCCTACCTATACATGTGGGGGACAATTAGCCACCTCCATTAACCCCTGGTTAATTACAACCTCCACTGCTGCTTCCCACAGCACTTTCCTACTCCTTCTTACCCCTCATCTCTATCCCCGGGCCTTCATCCCCATTTTTTTCATTTCTGCCCTCATTTCATTCATCTATGATCTCCAATCTTCCTTGATTGTTTGATTCAAAAGTATATCTGTTGTGAACTTCACTGATTTTTTTTAAGAAAAAGTTTTTCTTCATTTTCTAGGTTACAATCACCTTTTTTCAGCCCTCTATGTCCTTCCTTTCTCCATTATTATTTCTCTCCTCCACTCTTTCCAAACAATTTTCCACAGGAATGAGACTGGGAAAGCTAAAATGCAAGCAAAGCTACAGCAATATGGTTTATAATGAGTGACATATAAACCAGAAAAAATGAGAATCAGAAGAATCAAATCCTTGACTTGTCTTCTTTTTCTTTTTCTTTTCTTTAAATTGCCATCTGAAACATACAAAACCACAACCCTACTACTGAGGTAGGGGAAAAACAATTAGATATTGGGCAGTCTGATGAAGAGCATAAGCTCAAAAAGGGAGCCACAATGTGCTGATCTTGTTTGTCTTCATTGCTGATTTTTGTTTGTCCAGCACCTGGCCACCAGGCCTACTGATGCATGTTCAATCCACATTGGATCTATTAACATAAGAGGCCAATGTCTGGTTCTCACTTTTACAAAACAAAACAACACTCCCTAGTGTAGTTCCATACACTTCTTTGCTAAAGCAAATAATTATACAGAATTACATAATATAATTACAAAATAAAAGTCAGTTTCACTCTGGCTAAGCTTTGTCTCACACTTGCCCAAATGTGCAATATCCATTTCTCTCATTCTCTCAGTTGATATCCAAGTATGTACCTATTTAACAATGTGAAAGGATATGCAGCATCAAAATTGGATTATTACTCTATACTCCACTATAGGTGGAGAAAAAAAAGGTATATTTAATGCAGAGAACATGTAAAATCAGCCTTTTTTTTCACCCTACACATAATAACATATATTCTACAAATGAACTTTCCCAGAGAAACATAAGTCTTTCACAGCAGAGCTGCAAGCAGAGCTACAATACAGGTGCCTGCACAATAACTCTCACAGGGCTGTCAAAGCTCCACAAGACTGTTTTTCCAGTGGAGTAATGGAGAATCTGACAGAAGCTGCTCATGGCTGCTGGCAGAGAGGATCCTAGTGGAATCTGAGAGTGCAGTTACCCTTTAAGTTCACTTTGGACAAGGTTACATTACTGACATTAGGGAAGATCAGTAAAATGGCAACATTTGAAGTTATAGCAACCGAAAAGCAAAGGTCTTGCCTTAGGTGCAATGTGCCTGCCCAGGCAGAGCTCAGACAACCCTGGACAACAAAAGGGTCAGTAAATGGTACCCTGCTGGCATGTTTTGCACATCTACAGTATTCATCCTATAGTAATTCCATTTGTTTTATGAATGGTGAAATTAAAACTAATGGACGATTTGACAAATGTTGCAACTGCATGGAGAAAATCCAAGCAGTGTCCTGCTATCTGGACTTCACTGATTTTGATAACAACGGAATAATGACAGACCAGAGTGACCACAAAACAGACACATGTTCATGTTTCTTATACGTCCTACTTTAATTATTCTAATAATTTGGACAAATTAACTCAAGTCTCCAAGTTCATTTACTGTCTGAAAGCAAAGGCCGAATACGCCTATTGTCCACTGATGGTGGAAAGTGGCGATAACATGTTATAATATTTTGTTATTTAAATGATAGAAAATGCATGTCTGATAGACAGAGACAGACATGCAAAAACACAGAGAGAGAAATGAGTAGAAAGAGAAGGAGAGAGAGAAGGGATAACAATGTCCATTGTTCCATTAGGGAAGACAATAATGACTGATAAAATGAGGTTGCTAAAGAGGACACAATGGTCCTTAATTGACTCATTAGGGAGAGAAGAGAATGAACTGCACTAATGAATGGAGCATGAGCGCTGCAGCTAAACTGCTTGGTAAGCAAAATAGAAAAGCATTTAGTTTATTAAATCTAGGCAAAGCAATATTTTTTGTTCGCAGACAGGGATAGCACACGAGACAATTGGGACAAAAACTAAATAGTGAAAAGGAAAAAGTATTTTAGTTTTATTTATCAGTGATGTATTATTATCATCTTTGACGGTAATTCTGTGTGAAATGTGTGACTGGGTGCTGTGCATACCTCTAAGTGTTCCAGAATATAAGGTGGGTTTGTCATACCCAACCTTAGCATGGCACCTTCAGGAATCTCCTCCACCAATTTCCACAGCAATGTGGGTAGGTCTGTCCCTATGTCTCGACCATATGCTCCTGTGTCCTCACTGGTCAACCAGATCTCACACACTCCCTCTGGAAAGAGACACAAAAACAAAGATTAAACATGCTAAATAACAATTTATTTTAGTTGTGTTCCCAAATTTTCAAATTTGCAGAATGATGATTTGTATCTTTGCCAGTCAATGTGACACTGTTGCTACTAATTATTAGTTTAAGTATGGCAGTTTTAAGTATGGCTCATCCAACTGGACTTATAGATGCATTCAATGTCTCTGGTCGCAAGCAGCAAAGGCAATTTGTCTGGAAGAAATGAAAGTGGGTTGTTCTTGCTGTGACATGCATATTTCAATTAGAGAGGTACAGCAATCAAATTATTTAAATCTGATTCTGTCTGCAAAAAGTTTTGCTCTGTCGTGAACTATAATGAAGGAAAAGGGCTTATGTCTTATTATGATAACTGCTATATACACTACAAAAAAAAAAAAAAAAAAAAAAAAAAAAAAAAAAAAGGAACACACTAATATTTTGTTGGACCACCTTTAGCTTTGACTATGGCATGCATTTGCTATGGCATTGTTTCGGTAAGCTTATGCTTAATCACAACATTTATTTCTGTCCAGAGTTGCTTTCATTTTTCACCAAGATCTTGTATTGATGATGAGAGAGTTGGACAACTGCGTAAAGTCTTCTCCAGCACATCCCTAAGATTATCATTGGGGTTACGGTCTAGACTCTGTGGTAGCCAATCCATGTGTAAAAATGATGTCTCATGCTCCCTGAGCCACTCTTTCACAATTTGAGCCCTGGCATCATGATCTTGGAATATGCCCATGCCATCAGGGGAGAAAAAAATCCATTGATGGCAAAACCTGGTCATTCAGTACATTCAGGTAGTGAACTGACCTCATTTTTTGGCCATATAACATTGCTGAACCTTGACCTGACCAACTGAAGCAACCCCATATCATAACACTGCCCCCACAGGCTTGTACAGTAGGCACTAGGCATGATGGGTGCATTACATCATCCACCTCTCTTCTTACCCTGATGCACCCATCACTCTGGAACAGGGTAAATCTGGACTCATCAGACCACATGACCTTTTTCCTTTGCTCCACAGTCCAATCTTTATGCTCCCTAGCAAATTGAAGCCTTTTTTCCGATTAGCCTCACTGATAAGTGGTTTTCTTAAGGTTACACAACTGTTTAGTCCCACTCCCTTGAGTTCTCTTCTTCTCGTCACATTTTGTGTGTGGAAATGCTTACTTTCACTATTAAACATAGCCGTGAGTTTGACTGATGATTTTTTACGATAAGATTTCACCAAACATTTAAGTGACCTCCAATCACCATCATTCAAGATTTTTTTCCAACCACAATTCTTCCTCGAAGATGACGGTTCACCACTATCATTCCAGGTTTTAATAATGTGTTGGAAAGTTCTTAAGCCAGTTTTAGTAGTTTCATCAGTCTCCTTAGTTGTTTTCTTTGCTTGATGCAGGCCAAAAATTTGGCCCTTCTGAAACAGCGTAATATCTTTTTCATGACCACAGGATATGTCTTTCTGACATGTCTAAGAAACGAGAAGCTACTCACTGCATCAGTTAGGGTTAAATAACTTGTTGCCAGCTGAAACATATTAATCGCTGCAGTCATTATCCAATGGATGGCTCTTACCTATTTGCTTAGTTAAATCCAGGTGTTGACTTTTTTTGGCCAGGCAGTGAATGTCTGTCACAGGTGTGTAGCTGAGATCAAAAGAAGGCCGAGTTCAAAGATGGGTGTTGTCCGAGTAAAGGTGCCAGCGGTACGGGGGTATGAATCATAGCCATAGTGTCACCTACTGGCAACAGAAAATTAGAGGCCCTATACTCTTACAAATTGCTGCAAATTGTTTGCAGGTTAACCACCAAATCCACCTTACATGTGGTTAGCAAAGTCTTAAGGTTCTGACAATGCTAAACAATGAAGCTTGTGAGTTTTCATCAAACCCAGTTGCCATGATGACACAATATTCACCACGAAACAGAAAGTATTTGACTCTACAGTGTGGCTGGTTTTGTTCTCACCTTATGCATGTGTGTCATCATGGCAAAATGTGGTCCTGGAGACAACTAGTGTAGTGGGATCTACCACAGAGGTGATTTTGAGTACTTTGCCAGATGTTTATATGTCTGTCTGTCTGTGGACGGATGTTGTCAATGTGATTGAGTCACAACCCTGCAAGATGCAGTCACGGAATTTCACAGATCAAAATGAAGGCCGAGTTCGAACATGGTCGTGGTCCTACCCATGAGTACTAACTACACATATAATAATGCACTGATGACCACTTATGGGTTGGAAGGCATTCATTTTGTCCGGTGTCATGGAATCCCATTGTAAGATGGTCTCTAGTGTTTGAACTGATTTAAAACTGTCAAAGCAAAACTAGAACAACATTTCATAACTTTAAACACTTTTAGGTAGTTTGGTGTCTGAAGTCTCCTGGTGGTGGCAAAGTGCTCCAGTGTCAAGGCTAACTAGAATTACCACCTCATGGTTGTATGCCTCCACCAACCAGACAAGTTCCAGTTTACATCCATGTCTGTATAATGTGTAGACTGAAGGAATATAATGAAAGGTATTAAATGTATTTTCCACCATACCGACTGACTGAATGGGACAGATGGACATATGGACAATGAAAAAAACATAATTCCACCAGCCACAGCTGTTGCCAGCATGGAGGCATAACAACCAGAAGTGACTGTACCATTGCTGTTATAGTTCCCTGGGTTTGAAATGCATAAATGGGTATGAACAGTAATCATTTATGTTTAATTTTGTATTTGTATCTCATATAAGGTGATAATCAGAGTTTTTGTTTGTTTATTTAATTACCCGAATGTTATAAAACTCCAAAAAAGAAATTTAATGATAATGAACCCGTTTTTCTTGAGGTTTCAGAAGCTCCTCCGCCATTACAGCAGCTTCCCTGAGTATTATTATTTTATTACCTCTCTTGTTGTCATTGCCTAAATGCTCCAAGGCTTTGGCAGAACCCAGCTCATGACAGTCACTGACAAGTATTAAAAATACCTGTCTTATAAACATGCTTTCCAGGAATGTGAAGGTCACATACAGCAAGAGGGGACAATCTACTAGCTTCATGCTAAATTAGAGCAACGCTCACTGCTAGAGCTTAATGATCTAACTGTCATTTGGCTGTAGGTCTGGAAATGGTTGAGTGTCTGCTTAAGCTATGTGTTAAGACATATCATATCATGCAGGCACACAAAAATACATTTGCAATTGCAGGGGCACAAGCTCAAGTACACACAGACACACAAACACACAGAAAACCACACAACCATCATTATCATTAGCTGTGCAGAGACAGACAGAAAGATGCATGTGGTCATTCAGGGAGTAAAGATGGTGTTTGGCTAATTGGACTGTGTGACTGTGCGTGTGTGTGTGTGTCAGAGAGAGAAATAGAGTAAAACTGTGTGTTTAAAGGTGTGCATAGGCCAGATAGATTAAAGATGATGACAGTATAATTGTCCGGAGTGAAAGAGTTTCCAAAGCTCATCATCGTTGACATTAAGATGCACTAATGACTTCTGGAGCCAGCCACGTCTGAAAACACCATCAAAAACATCCATCAATCACACATGATCAGATCTAAAGACCAACACACACAATACAAGAATACATTCAGTATATGATGTTCCTTTACTTCAGTATGCAATTAATCAAAGCATATTTCACCTTGGCCCAATACTCAGTAATAGCCTAGTACATTAAATGTTCTTTATCATGTATGAACTAATTCAATTTATTTTACTTAGAATGTATGCTCTGTTATAGCACCAACATAGATAAGGGCTACCCATCTAATGTCGGAGACTAAAGAGCTTCACTGGAGCACCTAGAGGTCAAGCTCTATGCCGCGACATATTGTCATCAGCTAACACTGATCCATAATGAAAGAGTGTTGCTGTTTAGCAACATTAATACCATGGGTGATTTGCTGCAGTGTTTTTTTTCAACATAATCTGTGTCACAGTTCTCATCTTTTTAGCCTGAAGGAAGGCGGTGACAGCAAATTCCCAGTGCACGTAATGTCAGCTTGATTGTGCTGAACAACACCAATTCCTCTGCCAAGGTCTAACCCTTGCCTGCATCATCTGCATCCCAGGAGTGAATGTATTCCTACATGCACGAAACCAGCAGCATCACTTCCCAGACATTTTGGCCAAAGTGTCTCTTCATACAGGGCCAGGCCGGCATTAAATTGGTCTAAGAACTAAATTGGTGCTTCCAAAACAACATTCCTGGGATTCCACACGCTTAATGCTGCCAAGCTAGTAAGCGTGTGTATTGTCTGCTATTAAATACCATTTGTGATTCCTGTGTTAATTATGTTTTGAACTGGACGATGCTTTGGTGTTTACTCAAGGCCACAGTCATACATAGATCTCCAGATAAACTCAATAACCTGCCCAGTTATGTGCCCTTTTTGGCCTGCTTCTCGGTCCCTTTTGTATTAGGTGCGCCAATGGTGTTATCGTTGGCCAAAGACACAGAGAAGGTCACTGTTTCATCAGGAAATGTTAACTCGCTCTCCCTCCTCTATCTGCTCTCATACACACGACACAGCTGCTTCCTCTGGTTTCTGGTATGTGTGCAGTACAGAGAAGGGTCACAGTGGCTCAAATGTGTCTGTGTTGCATGCCAAGATTACCACAAAAAACTCATCACTAAAAGGAGTAGGAGTTGAGGGGGAGTAAGAAAATACCAATACACTTAAGCATTGTGATATTATGTCTGTGACACTGTATCAGTTCTCAAAAACCTGTATTATGATTATAGCAGTGTTGTTAGCCATCTTCACTGTTCTGATTGCATAAAAAAAACTCAGACTTAGACAGTTTTCCTAAAATTGAACGAAAAAATGGCAATATATCACCTTGCTTACAGTATCACAATATATTGAATCATACGCTCTGGATCACCAGATTCTTGCCAATACACAGCCCCCCAGTAGTAGTCAGCAAGTTTCCACTCTGCTTTGACCTGTGTGTGTTCATATGACAAACCCTTCACCAAACCCCTGTTTTCCACGTCATCTTATGATGTAGTTTGATGTCAGAGCACTTATAAACAAGGGTGGGGAGCAGGACACTTTTCCTAAAAGCTATTAACATTCACTGAACTCTGACACAGTAGCACAAAACCAGCACAGGGAGGGGTGAACAAAATGCCAAATGGAAAGAGGGCAGGACAGGAAGAAATTAATGATGAAAATAAGAATATTACAAAAGAGTGGGACCTGTGTTGTTTGGGGTTTGAGATTTCAGGGGTGGAGCTCCAGCTTGGCAGAGAGTAGTAGCGTAATCTAGTTTATTGTGCACTCACACCACACTCACTAACGCATACAGTACATGCATTCACACATAAGTAAGGGCAGACTGGTATGTGTTATCAGAATGATACTTGGTGAAACAATTTATTGTAAGCAACAAAAGACTTAAACAGCCAAGAACATTTACAGCCAGGGAGATTTAAACACTTTGGACTGAACTGATTTTCTACTGTTTTCACAGTCCTTCATACAGTTATTTTATCTTCACATTGTTATGTATCTGGGCATGCTGCATATCCTTTTCATCTTCAAGAGAGTCTGCTCTTTTCGATTATGAGTTGATGTATTGAGTTATGATAGAGTTATTTCTAAAATACTGCTCATGACTGGATTGTTTATAATCATGATGTGTTTCATAAGCTCTTGTGATCAAAGTCATATCAGCTGGGTCAAACAAATTTAATCCTCATGCCTGCAATGCTGCTCTAAATAAAAATATCAGAGTACAGCGAAGTATTATTCTATGATCAGCCAAAGCATTAAAACCACTAAAGATTAAGGGAATAACACTGATCATCTCATTACAATGGCACCTATCAAGGGGTGTGATATATTAGGCAGCAAGTGAACAGTAAGTTCTTGAGTTGATGTGTTGCAAGGAAGAAAAAAAGTGGACAAATGTGAGAATCTGTCAAACTTTGACAAGGGTCAAATTATGATGGCTAGATGACATCTTCAAAATCGTAGGTGTTATAGGTGTCATGGGATGTTCCCAGTATGCCGTGATTAGCACTTGCCACAAGCAGTCTAAGGAAGGACAACCGCTGAACTGATGATGGGATCGTGGGTGCCCAAGGCTTATTGTTGCATGTAGGGAGCAAAGTCTAGCCCACTTGGTCACACAGAAAAGCTACTATGGTACAAATTGCTGAAAATGTTAATGCTGGCTATAAAAAGGTGTCCGAACACACACAGTGAATTGCAGTTTGTTGCATATGAGGCTGTGTAGCCACAGACCGGTTGGAGTGCCCATGCTGACCCCAGTCCACTGCCTAAAGTGCCTACAGTGGGCATGAGAGTGTCAGAACTGGAACATGGAGCAATGGAAAAAGGTGGCCCGATGTTGGCGAGGTGCTGACTTGGCTTCCAAATTCTCCAGACCTCAATGCGATCAAGCATCTGTGGGGTGTGCTGGAAGGACAAGTTTGATTCATGGAGGCCCCACCACGTACCTTACAGGACTACAGAAAGATCTGCTGCTAACATCTTGGTGCCTGATACCATATGGCACATTCAGAGGTCTTGTTGAGCCCATGCTTTCACAGATCAGAATCGTTTTGGTGGCACAAGGAGAACTTGCACAATATTGTAATCAGGACTGGATGGTATGGCCTAAAATTTATATCACAATGTAATTGTGATATAAATAAAAAGCATGGCCAGTAACAGTATATATCCCTGAATTCAATCTCCTGCAGGGGTAAAGCACTGGTATGACTATTACTAGGACTTTACGTAGCACTGATGTATTTTAAGAACATTTAATGTGCAAAACTGGAACAATTAATGGAAAAAAAACAGCTTGTGGTCTGACTTTTTACTCGTGAACCACGTCCAGTTGCACCGGCCTCGTTTCCAACTCCTTCTCATCTTTCGTTGTGAGGACTGTAGAGAACTGTTACAAACAAGTTTAAACCAAAACTGTCTGTTCAGGGTCAGGGTTGTACAGTATGTTTAGCCCAGTTTGCCTTATATTGTCAAATCTGGCAAAGCTGCTTTTTCTGTTTTGTTGTAACTTATCATGTTGCATCTTGGTCAAGCAAAATGAGGGCTCTACCACGGTATCACAATATAGTCAAAATTCATACTGTAGAGCAAGTTTATACCAGGTAGCGTGTACTTTTTACACCTTCCACTCCCACTCACTATATAATCATATTTATGCAAAAATTGTTGTAAATTAAGGCACTGGAGTTCTGAGCGGAAAACTAAAAAAAAAATAATAATTTCTTATGGCATCCAGGGTGTGTTTACTTTGAGAAAATCTATGATTTGCTGGACTGCAGGTTGATGGTCTGAAATGACTGAGTTGGTACGTTAGACCCACAAATAGTATGGCAAGTAGGGATGCAACAATTATATATTTTGATTGTACGATTATAGTCTGAGGAATAATCACGGTTTCACGATTATCACGATTATTATGCATTAATTAATTTCACAATACTATCTGAAATGGCATCATATCTTTGGAGATGAAATAGGCCACGGCTTTATTCAAATCCTGGGCTTGTTTTGAAGAGGGAGCATAGGTCACACACTGGCAAAGGATTCTGCAACAGTAGTTTGTTGAACTGCAGCAGTACCAGAGGTAGTCTTAGGCTAAAAGTGAATAAGAAAAATGAAAATAAATAATCCATGCCAAGATGAATTTTGATTGGATTTGCAGTAATGACCTAAGTTGTTTTTGTAATATTTGAGATAAAGTTTTTTAAGTATTATTAATAATATAAGACTAAGATTAACTTTATTGATCCCCAGGGGAAAATGTTACTCATGTGGGTAATAAACTTAAGTGTTATTGTCATCATTAATTCATTTTTAATCATCTATTTTCAATAATTAATCTAATTTTACATGTGGCCTGATTAAATCCTGTCTATTATTGTTTTTTTGTTTGAAGTTTTATAATAAAAATAACAACAACAACAACAACAATAATAATAATAATAATAATAATGATAATAATAATGATAAGAATAATGGATTACATTTATATAGGCTTTATCATAGACACTCAAAGCTCTACACAAATTTTAGTAAAAATAACAGAAATAAATTGAAAACATCTCGCATGCTGTGTTAATAATAACTGAAATGCAATTAATTAGATCCCATGGTATAGTGCTGGAAGTCTGCTGTTTGTTTACACTGAACTGAAAGTTCAACTCTCACCGCTACGCCACTGATTGTAAGTGACACGTTTATATTTAACTCCCTACCAACTCAATGTTTCATTTAGTAACTTGCCACTAACGTAATTTAACTCAGTTATTATGTTTTACCTTTACTTTGGCGTGTAAAGCTGGGTGGTGATCCCTCAAATGCTGCATCAAGTTAGATGTGTTTGAATCTTTAGCCGCAACTTTTTTTCGGCAGGTTTTGCAGACGGGTGATCCGCCGTCTTGAATGACTCCCTGGTCATTCTTGGTGTATCTGAAATGCTCCCACACTGCCGACTTCACTCTTTTCTTCGGTGGAAACAAAGCTTCGCTGCTTGGTCCTTCTGCCATTGCTAAACTAATGCAGTGTACAGTAGCCTCCATGTCTCTTGATACGCACGGCACTTAAAGCAGGTACACCGCTGGTGTAACTTTGTTTTCGTGCCGTGCAGGTTGCGCCGAAAATAATGTACCAGCATAATGTCCGTTTTTTGCAAGTGAGAACAGAAACACTCGGTGTAGCGGAGCCTTTGGGATTAAATAACCGTGACGTTTTAAAGCGCGGTTAATAGTAAAATCGGTTAATCGCTGCATCCCTAACCCTGATCATGGTTTGTTCAGTTTGCTGTCACACCTCTTGACCCTATATTTGAGCTGAAAGTTCTGTCACAACACTATCCTATTTTATACTATACTATACTATACTATACTATACTATACTATACTAATATCCTTCTGCATTAGTGGCTGCTTAGTGGTTATATACGTAGATTACACCACTGGTGGAAGGAGGGAGAGGGAGCGAGACAGAGAGAGAGAGAGGAGGAAACAGCTGTGTCTATGTCTACGCTGCATTTGTCTTTGTCCAAGAAAAACACCATCATCATGTCTGACAAACGCCATACACATATCAAACTATCATCACTTCAACTCTGTGCCAAATACTTGCTGACTGCTGAATGTGTAGTCTGTGTGTGTGTTGAAAGTGTGATGAATCTCATGATCATTTCTATGCCTTGCCATGAAGTCATGTCAACGTCTGCTGTTGTGTTTGCTATACCAAAGTGACCACTTCAAGCTGTTTTAAAACATCATTAGTTAATAAGCAAAAAAGTAAAGGGTACACAAAGGTTCCAGGACAAAATAACTAAATGAAAAGAACGAAGAAACAGCACAAAATTAAACCCACATCCATTTTGGACTGATTTATTTGGGATTCACAAAATCACTTGTTTGTGACCATGTATGTATCCTTAAAAAGATCATACAGGAAGCTAAAATCAAATCTTTTGAGATATAAACTCCAAAGAATGGTTAGCTTGTGAGATGCTATTCTATATTTATTTACAGTTTAGTTAAAAAAAATAATATATATTAGTTTCATTCATTCATCATCACCAATATGATATTGTTTCCAGGTTAACAATGGCAAAAGTATAAGCTGCAGTACTTAATCACACTCGCATATACTGCAGCAGACCTCCATATGTCATTATACTGTTTACATATATAATTTCTTATGGCCCTGTGTCCCTGCTCCGCCTCTGGATAAAAGGAAGGGAAGAGTGGGAGGAGAAAAAAAGATGAGGGCTTTGAAGTGGTTGCTTTGAAGAAGCATGACAGAACCAATTGATTCAGGTGATTGGGAGCTTTAGTAAAGCCACTGTTGAAACTGTAAAAGGGTCTTAAATCATAAATGAGACACACAAGCAACACAACATGACCACACATTTTCATGTCATGCTTGTTTCTATTAGTCGGTACATTCTGGCTCTGATTCCTTGAATAGCACACATACACATTCGCATATGCAAAAACAGTCAAGCTGACTGAATATCAAAAATTACACCTACTACTCCAAGCAGCAATGAATATAATAATTCAATATTCAATTTAAATTTCAGTGATATGATTTTAGTGATAGCTTGCTTTTCTCATGCCCTCAAATAAATATAAGACTGGAAATGAAAATGAAAACTGACTTTATATCCAGTTTAATCACTATGTCTGATACTGATTTTTATTTTCTATCACTATTTTTCCTCCCATTAAGCTATTACAAATATGAGAAATGACAAAATAATTTATTTTCTCTAAGTGGAAAAATGTTCACTTATGTTGATTGTTACTACTACTAATACTGGGAAAAATCCAAATAAATAAAAGCACTGAAAATCAATGCTGTTCAACAATGGGACAAATAGAGTTGAAAGAATTTTTGGAGATGAGGAAAACATTCAGCAAAATTTTTATTTTTAACTTCATTTTGAAAGGATAGTTGACTATTATTTGAATTATGGATTTGGATTCTTGCAAAGCTGAACAAATACATAAACTAGGACATTTTCTAATCACTCACTGGCAGACACCATTTTTGCATTGCTTTATGATTCTTTATAATAAAATATTCCTGCTTTAACAGCCACAGCAGCAATGTTCTTAGCCTAGCAGG